>JAMKCH010008592.1:0-35064 GCA_023653785.1 Ophioderma brevispina
GTTATAATTATAATTTTCTCTCTATATGACAGCCGATGCAACCTAAGACGTAACAATGACGGGTGCACAATCCCTAAACCAAACTACCAACCCTCCCCAACCATCACAGTCAAGCTATGTAACCACGCACCAGCCTGGCACATCAAGGAATGTTCGCCCTATACAAGGAATGAAGTACTTTGCTATTGCAACGATGGTTATAGCCTTTCTTCTAGCTGTTCTAGGCATAATTGCAATCGTGCTTGGGGCACGAGCTTCGTATCTCGGTAACCCAATAGCATCTGCAATACTAGTAAGAAACTTAACTTGCTATAATGTCCTACTTGTCATATGACGCAGATGCATTACCATAAAATGTGACAACTTTCATGAATGACTACAAAGCGGGCTTAAAACACCTTTAGAGCTATTGCATACATGCCTAGTGCTTTAAAAGTGCCTTTTCACAGTTATATGTGTCGTATCGAAAAACAAAACCAGAGACCCAAGGAACCGTATCACCATATGGTATAAAAAGCATATTGCTTAACCATCTTTTGGTGCTTCCTGAGGAGATTCGAACGATATACGATATACGAGTAGTAGTTTCCCTCGTGAAGCGATTTTTAATTAAACAACAAACTAAAACCAATGCCCAAACAGTGAATAGTAACAATAGCAAAAATTGCGAAAAAAGTTCTTTCAATCAATTTAAAAAACTATAGCATTAAATTTCGGACTAAAGACGTAATTCTTCCTCAACCTTAGTGTCTGAGGTACTTATTTACGGAAAAACAAACAAGATCATCAAGGTCGTGATAAAGAGCAGTTAAAATTACTAATATAAACGGTATACTGTAAAAACGGTGTTCAACTTCAAAACGTTAGTCAATGTATGCATATTCAAATATTAAAAGCTAAACATGTTTGAATTTTGATGGCCTTTGTTTATAAATCTAATGAATATTTAGGAATTAAGTAATCTTTTGTGGGGATCTAAAAATGTTTTCTACAAGAAAATCATTAAACCCAAAAGCAATTATTTTCTTATAGCGAAACGGTCTTCGACCTAATGATATTTAATGTCTTCAATATAGCAAAACAAGTAAAACAATGGAACAATAATAGTTACAATACCGAGATATAGGTTGGAAAGATGTAGAGGAGTTAATTTGTTTAATTTGTTTTGTTGGAATACAAGCGTTTCCAGTCTTTGAATTAAATATGATTCCTCTTAACGTAATACAGTTCGTGTACCGACTGAAATACTGGGCATGGTGTCGTATTGGAAAAAGAACAAGTTTGCGTGGTAGGTTGATGAATTTCAATTTCTATAGTTGAGGGATATTCTAAAACGAATTTGAAGCACACCAATACTTATAAGTGGGGTATTCCCATATGATGCAAGTAAAGGTTACAACAATTTCAGCAGAGTGTGGTTTATGGTCCCACTATTGATGCAAAATAAATAATCTCTGAATATGGTCAATTCGATTACCTTAGGGGTGACTGAAAAACTGAAGGATTAAAGTTTCGGGGTAACTATGATAAGGTTAATGGTAGTTCCTTGCAGGATCCTTATTTTACCTTTGTGATTGTTGTTCGCAATCGTTTACAGCTGTTTGGACATAAACCAGAATAAATATTATCAGGAACACTGAGTTTGACAACGATTAAATGGTTACGAAATTCTGCTGGAAATAAGGAACTTCTAACATCGGTTTACACATATCTCCAAAGGATTTAGGCCAATAAATGGCCCACTATACAGTGTATGGTCTGTAGGCCTATATGGCAATATTATCGCAGGAACTTAAAAAAAAAGTCTGTGGTCATAGCTCTTGCATGACTCTGCGTATACATTGCCAAAAATGTGGCGCCAAAAGAGAGATTTGCATAAGGTCAAATGTGATTTGGTGACTGGATTTAGTTTCACATAATATGTAAAAACTAAATATAGTACTGCTGTCAGTAGCAAACCATGATGCAGACACTAACACGGATTAAGAATCTTTAAAACCGTTGTTGTCAGTTCAAAGACATTCATTCCAAAGACATAAGAAGGAATCTGAGGATAGGACCTGCGTGAGATAAGAACATGTCCTTGTGTTGATGTTAGTGTCGGGTGGTGTTGTTTGTTGTCAAAATAATAATATTGCTGTTATTTCCTTTCGATTTCTATTATAGATAATATAGAATAAACAGTTATGTAATAAAGGGTTATTGCTTTTCTATTCTCTCAGAACTTCATATTTGGTACTATGCATTATTTTATGTAAAGTGCTTCCAGTTGATGTGTTTTCTTCTGTCAATGCTGCAAACGAAACTGGTATTGTGCTCCTCAGCTTCCTTTCGCCATTACGATTACGATTACTTGCGATTTTGATTCCGGGTGAGCTTACTAGAGATAACTCGCCCACAAATGTAACTTAGTATACTACGTGAATCAAACAAAATGTGCAACGATTGCAGATGACCTTGACCTTGATAAAGTCACTGAATCATAGATTTGTTGTTGTTGAAATAAAGCAAATCTAATATACTTCCAAAAGTTGAAAAAATGAAAGAAAACGATTAAAAATAAGCCAGATATGACCAATTTTGTAAGCACGCCCCCTTTTCCTCCATTCCAATGGGATTTACACAGTTAAGCAAGAATACGTCAATGTACGATATACGGGGCATAGCATTATGAAAGTAATGATGACCCATGCTATTTTGTTTAATTGATCTATGAATAGCCATAATCTCCTTCATTGACCTTCAAAAAGAATTTCATGTCCACACAAAATCTCACGCAATTAATCCTGATGTGTAAATGAAAAGGGTTTCAACACTATACTACTGTAATCCAGGTATAGATACAAGTTATGCCAATTAAAGGAACTAAACTCTTTGCAATATCCTAAACAATGGGAAGATCTTGTTTTCTTGCTCTGCAACAGGTGAATGGCGTTTGGATTCGTCAATGCAGGGTGGCACATTTTATAAAATAAAATTAATTGATTACTCCGTAGTTGAAATAATCAAGAATATAGCGTTAAGTTGACAAAGGCCATCATGATATTGATATTGACATTATCACAAAACAAGCTAATGTGGTAAATCCCATAAGGAATGGCGGAGAAGCGAAAAGGGGTGTTGTGCTTACAAAATTGGTCAAATCTGGCTTATTATTTAACGATTTATTTCATTTTTTCAACATTGGGAAGTATATTACAAACACATCTATGATTCAGTGGCTTATCAAGGTCATGGTCATCTTAATCGTGCACATTTTTTTTTTATTCACGTAGTTAGTAAGACTTCACACCATATGGTATGTTGCTGTAAGAAACGAAAGCAAATGCAGGCAACAATGTCAGGAAATGTGGAAATGTGAGACTGTAAGCATTCATGCTAAAACTACCAATGATTTCATAAGTCTACGTTTGTGGTCGAGTTTACAAAGCATCTCGACTATCTTGGTGCACCGAGTATTACATTACTTGAAGCAATAATAGAACATTTTTTGAAAAGCGTCCCCATTTTAATGGATTATTTTAATTTGCACAGTTACGTTTCAATTGGCAAGTTAAACACCTATACCTGGAGTGTTAAATAAAATGCTTTACTTGTCAAAAAAAGAAAAAAATAATTGGACTAATATCCCCGATTTCCTAATTTCAACGGCAGTGCACATTAAAAAATACGGTGTCAATTTGACCCCATTTGAGTTAAAACACACCTAATTTTATGTGAAATATGAACACGGTAAAAGAGTAACATTTATCTCCAAGAGGGTACATGTTATTTAGTGGTGCATATTTGACCAGTATTTTTAAGTGGTGTGGAAACGTATCCAATACATGTATGAATATAATATCAAAGACATGTATGATAGCGCCATGTACGGTCTTTACATTGCAACGAAAATACATTTTATGATACTTTTCCATCTTATGTTACTCCAGGCTAGTAACCTTGTATGATAGGTTTCTAAACTAAAATAATTTATTATTTGAGATAATGTCGTTTAAAAAAAACAGAAAACAAAGAAATCTTACCGAAGTGTCAAAAAAAGCAGAAAACCATGTGCATTATAACATTTAAGTTTCGGAAATATTACCATACCCACACTGTTAATCCTTTGTTTAAGAAAGTTGTATAAAAATACGGGGTTGTAAACATAGAAACCTACCAACTAGTGTGTAAGAAAAAGTAACCAAGTTGGGATAAAGGTTTGTACACATTTTACGGAAAGTTATGTAAAAATTACACAACGTGTTTATTTTTTTCACAAACGAGTTGGTTTCCACGTGGTCACGTGTTTAACCAATCCCATATTTTACATAATTTTTAACAACCGATTTAAAGAGTGCATTATATCTAAGAATTGCACAATCTCTGTAATACTTAGGTGCTATCACATTAGAAACAAGAAAACGGTTGAGTTTAATTTTGCGAAAATCTATTGAGAAACAAAGCAAAAATTTAAAAGTTCTCTTTACACACCATGGTCATATGGATATGACAAGGGTTTGCCAATTTGGGTTCATTTCTCATGTAAGACATCATGAAATTAGCCTAGCATGAAAACTTCTATAAGAGGATCAAAGGATTACAGGAGTTACAAGCTTATCCGTAAAAGAGTCTGTACCTCTAGTCTAAATCATGGAATATCTTACACCAAAGGACACACCGCAATTGATGGCATTGCTTTATGTAAATGAAATGAAATAATTTTTTGAAAGGCATCATTCTTATTATTATTATTATCTTTTTTAATATATATGCAAATAAATGTATTGAACAAAATAAAAAAAATGGGAAAATGGGGGAATTATATAATTTATGCAGTACCAGATTTGTTACACTTTACATTGTTCCCTTTCAGAGTTGGAGGATTATATGTGGATTGCGCTTATTGCAGGGTGGCCTTAACACAACTCTTCTGTGCTCGTCCCTGGCATTTACGTGCAATGGTACATTTTGTGCATTCAACCTACAACACCAGCTGTGGTAAGAATTAGTCTCCTATACGTGGATCTTTGGTTTCCAACGCCCATTGCATTGATGGAATGAATTTCCGGTACAAGTCATTTCCGGCTAGAGATTTACTCGCACGATGATAGAAAATCACATGAACTTTAAAACTAATCCCACAGTTGAAGTATTAAATATATTCAGGCTCAAGAGATATACCGTATGCATTATAGCTGATGGATTCATAGACTGCCGGCCAAAGGGACAAAATATGATTTTTTACGTGTTGTTTGTTTACAAAGGTCCAACCTAGTGGATTCATACCACCATGGGGGCACATCAACGTATGGGGTTGTTTGGCCTTTCCACATTTGAATCTTAGGGTAAAAATGTCCAAAAGGGCGAAATTGTCCAAAAATCGGTAATCATTCGAAATGCCTTCCGTTCTTTTCCATTCTCAAATATCTACAGAACATGGTTATATACCTCAAAGAGTCATAGGTAAGTGAATATAATGGAAGCCATTCCAATTTATAAAGTTTGGGGTCCAAAATGGCCTAAAAATGATCAAAATTGTCAAAAATATTTTAAATCAGTTTGAAATTCATTCCTTCCTTCAAATAATCATCACACATGTCTCTTTACCTTCAAAGGATCATATAAGTGAATATAATGGACGCCATTCCAATTTACAATTGGGGTTCAAAATGACCAAAAAGGTAACAATTGTCCAAAATAGTAAATCTCCCAATACCATCGGTTACACAATATTTTTCAAGAAAGATTTGGCCGTTACATACAACACTCGAGGAAATGTCAATAGGTAGCTTTTAGTGCTTGACATTCTAGTTTTTCATATTTTTTGGTAAATGACCAAAAGTAAGGTCAAAACTGTATCAAAATGGATTACTTTACATTTATTGACATCACAAAAATAATTCTTAAAAGGACACAATACAAAAAATGAACAAATTTGAAATTTTGAAAAGGGTTGAAATGGTCCAATCAATTATAAATGCCTCTTTCCAAGTATAGGTGCATACTTTCTTTTGCCTTTTCATCAGTGAAAAGAGTGCTAGCCATTTAACTATTCAAAGTGGAATAAATATGACAGAATTCATCCAAACTGATCAAAATCTTTAAAATGGGAATATGAAAACGTATCCTTTGTTCCTCTTCTGCATTTTGTCGTCTTTTTGGCACAGTAGAATCAAAGAATAGATGCGTCTTACATCCCGCGGGGAATATAATTATGTAAATATGGTAAATAGACTGCTAGCCAGTTATAGATTTCGGAGTCGAAGTGGGAAAAGAAGGATAATTTCCCTTATATTTCTCAATCAACAAAAGGGACAACCAATTGATAAAAACGTGTACTTTGTCATTATTTTTTAATTATTAACCACCACGAATTTATACAGATTTCAATTGCATAGTAAATAGTGTTAGGGCCAAAAGGGTGTTGGTTTGTTCTGGATCTCGGATTTTTAAGTTTACATGGGCAAAATTACCTGACATTTATAATCAGCTAAATTAACTTTTAATGATTTTTTAAACTACATCTTAATTTGTAACGTATATTTTGGCTATACAGTACATGTAATAGCCCCTAACTTAGATAGTAAATAAAAAAAAAAACAAAAAGAAAATACTGTTCTTTCTTTTGGAATTATAGTCCACTTCTGATGACCCAAATTACTACATCATGTTATAATCTTTTTATTACGCTTTAATTTTTATGTCAATTATATTACTCTCATATATTATTATATATATCTATCTATATAGATATAGATATATATATATATAATATCTATATAATATATATATATATAAATAGAATCTACTCTAGCTAGTCCCCATACATTATGCTATAACCACAGTGATCTATCAGGTCTAAGCCATCTAAGGCTTGTTTTAATTTTGACCTAAGTTTGTTCAATATTATTAAACAGCTAAAATTATCCAAGCTTGTCCCGTTCTGAGTATATCACAGGCCCTAGTGTCAGTTTGGAACACACGCGAACCCTTTAATTATTTTGCTCAACTCATGATCGTAAGAAATGACATTTTGGACCATTTAAACAATTTAACTAAACACTCAACCGCGTTAGCTATTAGTGATGCAGTTTTAAAGCACAAATTGGAGCTAATTTTTCCTCAATTGTACTTATCATTAAAGCAAAATCATTCCTTTTAGAAATTTTATCATTCGTGTAGCCTAGCACTATGAGTAACCGTAAAAAGGGCATTAATAATATATAATAAAAACTTTGAGTTTTAATTTAATTTCATCTTGTCCCATCCAGGAAAAGTGATGCATTATATAAATTAAACTCAATTGCCAACTTTAAAATGTAATCTCTGGTGAGTCGATTTTTGAATTATTAACATTTTTGACAAATAGGGAGATAGAGCTAAACCTATTTGTGGAAAACTTCAAAGCTGAGGATTGGAATCGCCCTACGCTTAATTTACTGGTGAATTTTCCCACGGGATGTAATTTAATGGATAATCAATACACCTTAAGGACAATTGCTGCATTACATTATTCATTTATCAACCATAGTTTAATTTGATGTTTTGATGTTTTCTGACCATATTAACCATAAAACTTGAGATCCCCCATCTTGTTCATTTGAATCCTTAACCCATGTTACTACAAAATGGGTAAATTGGAAACCTAGCACCTAATTAATAATTCCCTAAACACCATGTTCTTATTTAAGTATTTTAGAAAGAGGTCATTATGCCTGCTTTACCATATTTGGACAATTTTGTTACTTTGGACATTTGACTCCACAATGTGTTCATTGAAATTGGCTAGCCACCTATTTATTAATCATTGCCTCATTAGAAAGTCAATGGAATTATGAATTATGGTACCTAACCCTCGTCAACCAGGGAGGGGGTCACCTCAGAGGTCAGGGTGATGTCCCGTCAAAGTCGAAGGTGGGGTGGTGGTTTGGGGGGGGGGGTTGACACCTTTTCAGACTTAACTGTGTAAATGCCAAAACTTGTACTTTGATGCTATATACGTATGGTGCTACTGTAAGCAAATTACTTACCATATTTTATTTTTTTTTTGTTTTTTTCTCTTATATTTCGAGTATACATTCTTACTATGGCACCCCAATTAAATACCAATTTTGCTTGCATGAATGGCGAAAATGTGGCGGAAACCCTTGATTTTTGGAGATTTTCTTACAAATAACGTTATAAATCAGCTCTCAGTTATACTCACTATGACGTCATCTTGTTAAGACATTGATATGTTTTTGTGCTTTATTTTAAAAAAGGAATTTGTAGCTACACACGAATACCACCAAGATGAGTTTTTGGTCCCTTAAATACGAAAAATTCAGGTCTCCCCCCCGGTCCGTGACGTAAGCATAAGAAAAACCCTAATTGGTTGGACGAGAAGATTGTTTTGGACTAATTTATTAGTTTTTGTACAAATGTTGAACGGTTTAGCCATTTTGACCCTACAAGTGTCCAATTTGAAATGGCTAGCACTTCTATTCAATTAAGTTTAGTTCTTTGGGATGTACCTGTACCATGTTTCTCATTACAGTTTTGAGAAAGGAAGGCATTAAGACTCTTTATGGATTTTTGACAATTTTGCTGTTTTTTGGCCAAATTTGACCCCGGCATGTGTAAATTGGATGGCGAGCACTCAATCCTGTCATTTTTGTTCCCTTGGTTTACAACCCACATGTTCGATGAAAAATTTTGAGAAAAGGACGGCGAATTAATGATTTACCTCCTTTTGGACTATTTTGAACCTTTTTTTTGGCCATTTTTTTACGCCCAACTTCAAAATTAGAATGGCCAACTCCCCATACGCTATTGTATGTCCCATGAGGCTGCAACTCCAACATGGTTGGATAGTTTGTAACCAAACGGCCGTCAAAACTTTTTCGAGCACTTTTGCCTTAATGGCCGTCGTTATACACCACTGCATTTTTTTTTCCGAACTTGTTTTATTTAATTGAAAAATACGGTTGATCCAGTATTTTCTAAATCTGAGACCCGGAAGTTAAGTTGTACGAAAACAACCGATCCACGTATCTGTGCTCAGGACGCAATCAGTCTAGACCATTTTTTGGATAGGTCGCTTCGGTTTGTGTTTCCCTCCTTTCCATCGGAGTCTGGCTTCAGAAGTTAAGGTACATTTAGCTACTGCTATATGAGAAGATCAGATTGAATGTACTAGAAGGCACCAACACCTAACAATACTCGATACTCGACGCGATAGTCCCCTAGAGTGAGACCAAAAAAAATACCAAACAATAGTAACCAAAATCATATAAATGTCTGGTTACCAAAATTTAAAGTAGAATTCAAGCCCATTCGCTTAACCTTTCATGAGAAATAGAACTTGTTGACTCGCCGAAAACTCTTTATATGAGGCATAGGGCATCAATTACACGGTTGTCAATTTTTGGCCCATATTTATGTCGATATACTTCAAGACTAGTCCAATCATATGATTTGACCCAAACAAATTGCAACAGAAACAGCGTTGATGTTATTACACTGTGAGATTGTCAAAATATAATATATTAAAAGTTTACCAAAATTAATCTCGTACAACATGCAGAAATAAGGGGAAAAGTTCGTACAAGGGTAAATGATCTAGAATTTTAGTACAATATACATTTCATCATGGGGTAAAATTTACGGTATGGTCAGATCTTGTTCAAACTGCTTGCATATTATTCTTTTGGTCACATTAGATAAGTTGTATATATAGAGATTCTAGTTATGACTAGTGAGCTTGATATGTCCAATTAAAAAAATGACAAATTTAATGGATGAGTTTGTATGATTCTTTCTTCTGCCGTTAAAGGCGAAGAATTGCGTTTGAATTACAAAATAAATATATCATTATTTTGTCCTCAAATAAAAAAAAATCATATATTGTGTGAAAGCGGATGTGCGGTGTAGAGCAGGATGTCATCTATCTCGTACTCATATGCAATGAACACATCCTGGAATTGTTGAACTACTTGCATAGAGATCGATATCCACTAAACGTAACCACGTTTTCTTAGGCGTTCTTTGCCTATTCTTGCGCTTGTTTTTTACCAGTTCTACTATTTGAACTATGCGTGTGTTTTAATAGCAATCCCGATTACAATTTAGTACAATTATGCCGTTTTCTGACTACTTCTTAAATTCATCGAGTGGAAACAAAATGATCTTATTGGAATCTATTATCTATGATCTTCACAGAGGTGTCCTGTGTTTTGCAGTAAGGGCAAATTTACTATCAGCCTACTTTTACAAATCTCAAAACATGGGGGAAAAGAACAAATACCAATTGTATCTTTTGTTGCCATTAAGAAACTCTACACCATATTCTTAATAATTGCTCCACATTTTTCTATTAAATACGCTCCCACATACATGTATACTTCGGGCTTGCCATGAGCAAGTTCAGACATCATTGCAAACGTCCTGTAGTTATTACTATTGTATTCTTTCTATTAGGTACAATACTTCCCACAGAATGGTACCTGTCAATTGTTATCAGTTGGTGGATACCAATTCCCAACAAGTTATCAGCCTGTCAGCCTTATGGTTCCTGTAGGTCAGGGAGGGCAAGGTAAGCATATAACATTAATGTTTAAGGATAGTGTCGAGTATAGTGCTTTTGTTTTCACACGAATTTCTGATTTTGCACCATTTTAAACATCAACATGTGTTCTATCATTACCAACACTTATCCACGTTATCCACTGCAGACATGTCCTGCACTCACAACAGTTTAAACGACGTTTTTACAATTATTTGCACGTTTCGAGTCCCGGCTGACAATAAAATGAGGTTTTAAGAACATTTTTAACAGTGAATAGGTTTCCAGACTGCCAAATCTAGTCAGAGAAAAATTGATATTACATTGATATCCACACTGGCCATGTGGAAAATATAAGTACAATCTTCCACAGCGGGAGTATGGATATCATTTGGAATATCCTATTGACTAATGTTAAAGATACTGATTAAAGCTTCCAGACGCCACATGCGCTCTACAACACATATCAGTAAAGCGTGATTTGAAAAAAAAGCCTGATAATGTAATGCCTGTATCTCCAAAATAAAATAAATTCGGAATCGACTCACATTTTGGAAATAAGCTTTGTTAGAGATTATCAAATGCCTTTTAAAACCGTAACTTATATGTATTTAGTGGATGGAATGGAGATGACTAGAGCTTAAGCGATAATGTGAGAAAATAAAAAAAAAATGTGGAAATGCATTTTCTTTAACTTATAAATCAGGGATAAGTGTGTACAATTCCATATAAATATACCGAATAGTGAAAAATGAAGTTGTTGGGGATATTTGTCATACCGTCTTCCACAAATAGACATACATCAATGGCGTCTCAAAATCTACACTAAACAGCAGACTGTGTTTTACACCAGTACTAAATAAACAAAGTTGTTAGGTCAAAGCTTGCCCAGCAATATTCTGGCATGATGTTTGTTTGTCTTTCTTCCTTTTCGAATAAATGATTAAAAACATGGACAAAGTTAATTGAACACGCACTATAGAAGCTCAAGATTTATTTATTGCGAATGAGTATACGTAATTTGAGCTTACGTCATTAAAAAAACTTCGTCTAAATCGGAGAGGTGGTAACACCTGAGTCTTTTCAACCGCGAGACAATATAACAATGGTCCTGCATTCCAAGATAAAAAGGAATCTGAAGTTTTTTTCTACACCGCACACCGGGCTGGTAATTGAATATCTTTAGCTCCAATGTTTGCTGAAGTCTAGCGTATCTATTAGTCACTGATATTGGGGGAAATAAATTGAAGTGACATTTTATTCATTTTCAAGAAAATGTGCAAGTTTTATTTGGGGCAACAGACGGTTATATGATTTTGATAATTTATTATGAATTTACAGTTGGTTTGCCCTCCTCCCCTGATGCATACAACAGCAAAGAAGATGCCCCACCGTCTATTTTGGATCTCAAGTGCTACCTTGTCTTTAATACATGGATTTCAAGCTAATAGCAGGGGACTGTAGTGTAAGAGTGTGCGCTTCCGGATAAAATTGTGAATTTTTGCACACAAGTACTTTAGGCATTGATAATCCATAAAATTGATGGAAGCACTTGCCAACCCCCCTTATTTTTTTTTTTTTTTTTTTTCTCCAATGTTTGCTGAAGTCTAGCGTATCTATTAGTCACTGATATTGGGGGAAATAAATTGAAGTGACATTTTATTCATTTTCAAGAAAATGTGCAAGTTTTATTTGGGGCAACAGACGGTTATATTATTTTGATAATTTATTATGAATTTACACTTGGTTTGCCCTCCTCCCCTGATGGGAACTACGAAACAACAGCAAAGAAGATGCCCCACCGTCTATTTTGGATCTCAAGTGCTACCTTGTCTTTAATACATGGATTTCAAGCTAACCACTTGCAGGTTATGTTAGCACATCCATGCCAGTAACAAAAATATCAGAATAGGAATTTTGATGATTTTTTCGATGTTTCGGATCAGCAAATCGCTGCTATCCTTTTATATAGAATAATTAGTTATTGAAATGAAGATGTGGTGTAGTTAGCCAATTTGTTGTTTGAAAGGCATGTAGCACCCAGGAGGTTAACCATTGTTTTATATACGGGTTTATACATTATTTTGTAGTGATGGCATCAGCTTTACCTGTCATGGCTCAGGCACAAATGCAGCCTCAAACCATTTTACTACCAGCACCCAACCCAGCATCTACCACCGCATTTGCCCAGTCCAACCCTGCGGCAGGAGGTAACCAGCCTGCAACACCAACTCCTAGTGCGCCAACGGTAACAACAAAGATGACCCACCCGTTATCTGACCCTGCAGATCCACCAGATGTCCCGTTATCTGACCCTGCGCATTCGCCAGATGAATCGTTGTCATACGGACAGACTGCTACGGATTACTTCCATGAAGAAAGGAACCTTTTGGATGCGGTGTAAAAGCTGGGGCCGAATGTACCATAGATTTAACGAGTACTAAATAGACAAGCTTCATATGAGTTCCTTGGGAGGGAGGGGGCACTCCCCGGGGGCACTCGTATTCCAAAGGTGGTGCTCGTGTATAAAACGCATAATTATAGGGTCGTTTTTTTAAGATCAGGAGAGGTACCCGCTTACATTTTTTTATGCTATCAAAATCACCGCAATTACCAAATTAGGGTATGTTTCTTTACTTTGTAAATTATATACATGTTTAAGGTGCAATATTGCGATTATTCGTGGATTACAAACTTCTTTTCACAATAAAAAACGCTGAAAAGTAGTCGATTTTCTTGCCGAAATTTTCCTAAGTTCACATGGTAGATTCCACAAATGATTTCAAACGTTTCATGAATAGGAATCCGATCATTGTGCAACGATAACGCTTCTCTCGATGACGGTATTCCTATAGTCTCCTAAACATTAAAATACTCATTTAGGGTAGTATAATATAACGTCATTAAAGTACTTGTTTGGTGTGCATTTTAAAAAGTTGCACAAACTATTCGTTTAGCGAATTAAAATTACACCAAAATACTTGTTTAACCTAGCAAGTAAAAATACGTGCTTAGGGTGCATTTTCGGAATTCGTATATGAGCACGATACCCACCTTAGGATACAAACGCCCCCCCCCCGCCCCATCCCAGGATATCAGCACCCAGTCGTAATACAAACTGACAATGTAGTAAATACAAGTAATGTAACCCTAAAGGTGGGTTCATACATCATCGGCAGACATCAGCAACATGCATGGCCAAACCTTGTTTTGGTGTATTCTGTGCTATTTTCTTCATCAGCGGGGAAAATAATACCTTTCAGTTTGTTCAACATTCTGATTTCCACCCACGAAAGCTCAGTGATCTACTCACCCCAGTGACCTAACTCTAAACCTTAACTCTAAACCCTAACCCTTAACCCTAACCCCTAATCCTAATTCTAACCCTAAACCCTACTTCTAACCCTAAACCTAACATGAAAACACCCTAAAGTTTGTTCAACATTCTGATTTCCACCCACGAAAACCCAGTGATCTACTCATCCCAGTGACTTAGGTTTAGTGTTAGAGTTAGGGTTAATAATAATCCTAATCCTAAACTCAAACCCTAACCCTAACTCTAAACCCTAACTCTAAGCCCTAACCCTAAACTCTTAATCCTAACCCTAAACACTACTCCTAACCCTAAACCTAACACGAAAACACTCTAAACCTAACATGGGAACACAAGTACAACATACACATACATACATACATACATACATACTTACATACGTACATACATTTGCCCAGTCCAACCCTGCGGCAGCGGGTAACCAGCCTGCAACACCAACTCCTAGTACGCCAACGGTAACACAAAAGATGTCCCGTTATCTGACCCTGCGCATCCACCAGATGAATCGCTGATATATGGACAGACTGCTACGGATTACTTCCATGAAGAAAGGAACCTTTTGGATGAGCTTACATTGTTTTTATGGTATCAAAATCACCGAAATTACCAAATTAGGGTATGTTTTCTCACTTTGTAATTACATGTTTAAGGTGTAATACTACGATTATTCGTGGATTACAAACTTCATTTCACATTAAACATGTTAAAAAACGCTGAAAAATAGTCGATTTTCCTAAATTCACATGGTAGATTCAACGAATGATTTCAAACGTTTCATGAATATGAAATTCAAAAGTGTGTCAGAAAAAAGTGAGATGGGTCAGGTTACGGAAACTCCCGAAATGAGGAGCTGTAAGAGGTAATATCACAATACAAGAGCTGATGGCAAACTTACATGAAGCTAAGTGGTTGTGATGATCTCCTGATGTCAGTGTTATGATAATGGAGAGGTTGCGAACAACCATGGACGTGTGACGCGAATGCCTATCTTTTACGCCTGTGTATTGAAAATCTTTCACAGAAAGTGCTTTTGAATAGAATAGGCGTTCGCGTTGTGTTTATGGTCCTTCGAAACCTCCCCAATAATGGTTGGTGCTTTGTATACTTAAGCAAAAAGTGGATTTTAGATCGGATTGTAATTATTATTATTAGTTTGTAACTAGTTTGTTACTCTTGTATTAACATTGCACCCTTATTCCAGAAACATCATTTAGCATATTTCATTAAAATTTTCATCTTGGTACTATATTTCCGGGTTTTAAGCTTTCATCGTGAAACTGTACAGAAATATGCACTTATACTTTGTTGTCCAAAATTAAAACTACAAAAATTAATAATTTTGTGTATAATAGTGAACTGATTATCCCAAATTATGGACAAAATACAAACATTTGTACTTCTAAAAATAAATATTCTGTATCGTACCTAAGTCACTCCGCCGCTTTCCTATCACCGCAATCGAAGGTATTGCGAGTAAGACGTCGGGCTAACGTATTCGTATTGACAATATCCGAGATTCCCATGAGGTTCTCTCTCATTACAAGAGCTCAAACTCTAGACGACTCCAGGACACTATGCCCGTCATGTAGAGGTGTCACGCTGTACTGAAAGGTTTAAATCATTTTTAATTTATTGCAACTTACTTTATTATTTGACTTACAATGTCAAATATGATATTCCGGTGCTGCAAAGAAACTCTTATTCTGGTATATGAATAATTTTCTTTGCAAGACTTAGGCTGAAAAGTAATTAGTCAGGTCATCAACATTACAGTGGCCTGCAATGCATGGGGTCAGTACAATACACACGATTGCTAATAATATTAATGTAAATCTAATTTAAGTTTAAAATTTTATATAAGTGTCAATCTTCTGATAGTCCGGTTAGTAGCTAAAAATCTCACAGAGGTAATATTTATATAGCTTCTGTATAAATTATTTTAATTTATTCATTTGTTTCACAATTTCTTCTTTAATGAAGTAGGTGAAAAGGTCACTCAGTATTTGTGTGTGATAAATTGATATTTTGCCTTAAATGTATTAGCACCTTTATTGCTGGATATGTTCAAAACAACGCTGAAACGACTGTGATCCAGTGACGTAGCCAGGGGGGGCAGGGGGCAGCTGCCCCTTGTGGGGAATCTTGCTCCCCCTGAAAAATTAGTGATTTACATAGGCCATATACTATACTAACAAATTTTAATATTTGCTTGCCCCCCTGAAAATATACGCGTCCCTTACAAAAAAAAAAAAAAAAAAAAGAAAAAAAAACCTGGCTACGCCACTGCTGTGATCATGAGGTTGCTGTCATGTTTTATTTAGTTTAATAGATCATTTAAATTATTATTGTCTAGACTCTTTCTTGCATATGTGTCGGGAAGGGTTATATTTCCGTTTAGGGTACCTACCTGTTATGTTCGTTTGTCTTTTATATTGTTTTGTTGTTTTAGAGAAATAATGAAATAAAATATTAAAGGGCCATGGTCCGATCGCTAATAGCCTTGTCTACGTACATGACCAGCTTTTACCAGAAGTGTTCAAAATTTTGGTATCTAAAAAAAATATTATTTTTCTAATTTACTCCGTGAAATCTTAGGACTAAAGGATGACTTTGGTTTGAGATTTATGAGCAAAATGTGTCCCATTTTGGTCGACCAATATTAATTTTACAGAGTACTATATGGGGATTACAAAATCACGTTATTAGCTCTCGCATCAAATCATCGGAACGACAATTTACAGATGAGGTTTGGGGTGAAGGCCATTCTATCACGATGAAAACTTTATATACCTAAATCTGGTCACCCACCTTTAAATATTAATGTCCTTAGTTTTTAAGATACTACTTCAGCAAAAATACTAAACCTAAATCAAGCTATGCAAATGCTTATTGTATGTATATGTACGCTTGGTATTTAGTCCAGCAGATGGCCATGGCCTTTGCACCAGATTATTCAGAAATTTTGTTTGTATTGATGGTTGCAGTGGCAACGAAAACATAGATGCAAAACTTATAGACCAAATTTCAGCTTTTAATATCTCTTCTTTAATTTCTTTTCCTGCTGATATGATTAAATGATAAGACATCGTAGATGTATCCAATTTCATTTAATTTTTTTAAATTTTATTTTGTTTAATATTAATGTTAATATTTTTCTTTATATAACATGTATAAAAGTATGCAGCCATTAATTATATTTTACATTGTAATTATTATGATATGCCTTAATTGTAATATTACACTGTGTAAAAGTTATAATGTATACATAAAATACATGCAGTAATATATGATTGAAGAAGATACTGTAAGATGAGTGAATGTTAGGTGTCTATGCCATGCTGTCCCAGCTATTGGGGGGGGGGGGGGGGGGGTGTTTCCCAAACACCAGACTCGAATACAGCAGACTTCATACCTCGAACATCAGGCCCAGAAGTAAATTCAATTCATGGATTGATGTTTCGAGGTCTGAGTTTCGAAACAACCAGAAGAATCTCGAACCAGACTCGAAAACCACAGACCTCAGCCCGAAAGTCAACATTTCACTTCTGAGTCTGATGTTTCGAGGCGAGGTTTGGTTGTTTCGAGGTCTAATGTTTCGAAACGCCCATTTTACCACGGGCTACGAGAGATCATACACGGATGATTGCGCTATAATCCGTTGGACACAATAGTACCGGTAACACCTGGTTTAATCTTTTTAAACAAGGCTTTGTTTTAATTTTAGTTGCTACAATCCCGAGTCCGAGTCCCTGTAGACCATGTGCTATAACCCTCTGTGGTTATTTTTGGAACGTAACTCGCTCCATTTCCGCCTGTAAGCTTGCCTCGACACGGCCTTCGGCGACCCTGTCCGAGAGTGCAAATTTTTGAGGCGTCTTGACAAGACTGAGCAAAGTATTAAGTATTACATTAATATGAATCAGATTCTCTTATTCCAAGTAATTGTTAGCCTTTTGATGAACTGTGAAGTCATAATGATAGACCAACAACTGAGCAGGTTGTGCCCAATTTTAGGCAAAATTACGAAAGTGTGTTAATTCACGTTGGGCCACTTCCACGCTTTTTGTTGGAAAGCTTTTCAGGGTACAATAAAGCACGGTACACCGTGCTGTGGAAAGTTATGGGATGGTTGACAAGTCAATTAGCACAGTATGCCCACCCTATCTTGAATAGATTATTTGCAAGAGGGGTATTCCTCTGGTCATGTGTACGGATGCCATCCCAAACCATCCTTGTGATATGGTTAAAAGATGATGGAGTCAAGTGGTAGTATATTCCTTCTTAGCTTGGATCTGGTTTATGTTTGCCAATTCGTGCTGTTCGTGCCTTCCACTGTTTTGCCCTGTGTTCCTATTTATCTCTCCTATTTGTCAAACTTTGATTTATTGTATCTTTTTATAGCGGCCTATGAGGAAATTCTGAGAACACAAACAAAAATGTGTTTTACATGGGTTCTGGTCTGATGAAAGTTTTGACAATATGCCACCCATAATCACACGGCCTTTTTCTTTAGTGCCGATGTGACTGTTGTGGTTTACCAGGTGATGACGCAGCAACTTGAAGCAATGCTCAAGGGTAATGCTTGTGACTGAAATCAGCTTTTTTTACAATCAAATACTCTACCTTATTAAAACATTCATGTAAATCTGTTCACACTTCTTTGAAAAGTGATTGTTACCAAATCCCCTGCTTTTCAATACCTTTTCCTACTGGTATTACCAAGTTAAAGTGGCCTAACTAAAATTTACACTCTTTTAAATGATTGTAGCTCTGGACTAGGATCAAAGAGGATGGGAAAACGGGAAATGATAGAGGATAATTGTGGAGCTTTAAATTGCACACTAATGTGTTTAGCTAAGATCGTCCGTCAGTGGGATTATTTTTCATATGTAATTTTTCTAAATGAATGCATATTTTGGCACCCCCCTGTAGTGTACGTAAAAATTGAGTACGTGTTGGGGCAAATAGTTGAAACTTAATTGATAAATTAAATTGGAACTTGCGGCTAGAATATTAATATTCGACAAGGTCCCACGGTTTGGAATAATTATCATACTATATCTCATCACTTTTAATAATTTTTGGCAGACTAGATGCGGAACAGCGTTCATTTTGATTTAATTGTAATGTTTTTCTTATGAGGACAAGCGTGACACAAACAATGCCCCAACACACAATCATTGGTGATTTAATCAAAATATAATATATTTTAACCAAAATACACTTCTAATTTATCATATGTTGGCCTTACATGATACACTTCGGTCGCCTAATAGCCGTAAACCTGAAGTGTTAAAAATTATATACACGTAGGTCAGAAAACAATATAATGGTGGAGTAAAATATGGCCCCCTGATTGCTGTCTGCCATTTGTATTTTTAAGTAACATATCTCAACACGATTGTAATCATCGAAAAGTTCCCCTGGACCCGTGCTAGGCAAAGTACTTGGGCCTCTCACACCAGGACGTTAGGGATAAGATTGCAATTACTGACCTCCCGCGTCGGCAAACATGTGTGTGCAGACGAGCTTATATCGGGTTGTCAGTTTCATTGAAAAACGGCCTCGAGGCGAGACACTCTGCTAGAAATCTAGGGCAAGGGCCAGTCAGAATTGCTATGTCTCGCTAGCTTTAAGTATGGTTAACTTCACTTCACTGGGCTAAAACAATGGAACCGCTTGAAGCGAATCTGTGCTAGAAGTAGCCCGAAGTCGGGGCAGGTGTTAATGTACTGGCAAAGATCATTGATCGGTTTAGGTATAGGCCGAGCTAGAGTACCACAGGTGGCAGTATTGGCGCCTCTACCACTGATTCACATTAAAATCACAGAAGTTTCAATGTCCAAAAGAAATCAAAAGAATCAATTGAACATGTTTAACATAAACCCAAAATGCAGTAACAATTTGCCCAAGATGTGAGCACTGTGCCTTCCCCTTACCCCTGTTCGCCTTATCTCTCATAAAAATTATCTGAAAAATAGTAACTTCTGTTACATTTATCGTTTCTAGAAGAGTTGACTACAACACATACGAGTAAACAAATACCTATCAATGTGTTGCAACAAAGTCGTATCTACATTTTCCTACTTTTACTGGAGAAGAATTTTTTGTTTCATCAGTTGTGAGTTTTTCTATTGAAAAAAAAAAATATAGCACACTTTTTGAAAATGTATTTTTGAATATATTTTATTTCCCCACTTAGTCGACTAATTAAAAATTATCTAATTAATGTGGCGTAACTACACACATGATGTTCCCGTATAGTGGGCACAAGTCCTATCCTACCAGTTACTACTTTTTGCACCAACAAACTTAAATTTTGAATGCATCACAGCCGTATCCCCCCTACACTAATAGGTGTTAATAACAAACTCAGCCATAATAATGTCCTATCACTTGCAATATATGTCAAATTATGCGTATTCAATTTAACTTTTGTAAAATAATTATGTATTGGAACTTCACTATAGAGTGAAAGAGGTCTAAACTACTTTTTTTGATATGTTAAGGGTTGAGCCAAAATTACCATATTGTTGGTACAGAATGAAATGCACTTTTGACCGAAACACCCTTTTTAAAAACCATCGCTTTAACAAATAAAAACGACGTAATCTACATAACTGATTTTTCCCGTTGAGGGCAACAAAGTCTATCTACCAGTTACGACTTTGGTGGCCTCACAAAATTCAATTTTGAAGTGGCAACAAAGTTGTATCTAAGACCTAAATAGGCCTCATTCCGCCTAATAGCTCTCTAACAATAGAGACTGCTCAATTCAATTTGTGCGTAATGACCTTTTTTTCATATTTAAAAAACTCAAATTCGGTCCAAAATGTCAGTTGCACTCACCTGACGATTTAAACATTATTGACAACTTTTGAATTCGAAAATAACCTTTTTTTGTATTATGCTTTTTACTCACACATGCCACATCTTAAATTGTTCATGCCAACTATCACTCGACCCTTACCCATTATATACACTTAATTTTAACTAAACAAAATACACATTCCCTACCATCATACGGGTACAACGCTACGTGTGTAATGATTTTATACAAAGAGAGTATCTTGTGTTATAATTTTATATAAAAAAAGTAAAAAATTTTGGGGGAATTTATGTAAAGTCACGAAGTAAACTCATAGAGGGCGTCCGTCATTCCTTATTAGGCGAATGTCCTTTAATTTGCGGGTCCCTGGACGCCATTGTCCCGCTTATAAGTTTTTAAAGAAGAAGGCCGTATTCTACCTTCGCCAAGTTCGTAGATGGTGGAATATCAAGTGGCACATTGCAGGAATTATAAAAGATTGGTTTTGATTGAAAAAGGCATTTACTTATTTTGTTCTCATTATTATTATCACAAAAACCACTATTATCTTACTCGCATAATCGTTTGGTCGGCCTGTTGGGGCTTATATCTCATCTCCCGGAAGTTCAACTTTGGGTTTGGGTAGGAGGTTTGCGACCGGGTGTTTGAACCCCTACCGCTACCCCGAAAATTACCAAAACTGCAGATTTGCTACCCATCCTTATACCTGCTCTGGTTGATGTTTTGGGCGAAGCCCCAAATCAGTCACGCTCCGGGGGGGACTTTAACCTGCCCGCCCACCCTCCAATTTTTTTTGCCGCTCCACCCCTATTTTGGCCCCCCCCTCCCATGCCAAAATGGATTTGAATATTAATTTTCAGGACAATAAGTAAACGGAGAATACGTCCTTGGTGTATGTGAATAGTACAGAATATAGGGAAGATTTAACCTGGGATGAGTTAGTGGTTCAGGGGAAAGTGGGGGACAACCAAAAATGAAGCTAGGTACACAAGAGCAAAAGCAACCGGGTCAACAGTTAAAAACTGATCCTACAAGGGCATAGTGAAATACTACTAACTCTGCGACTAGAGATGAGTTGTACAAAGGCGAAAAGCCGTTCTTTATAAATGCGACAGCTGTAGTTTTCTATCTGGTGATATTTTACCAGAACGTCCTCTCCGATAGGAAATTATTTCTTTGCCGTCTTAAAGTTAACGTTTCAAGAAAGGCTTGGCGATAGGTTTACTTGTTATCACGTATATGTCGGATTTAATCACTGAATTAACATTAATTAACGTTGGGCTGTAAGGAAATTTTACCTACTAGATTGGTTGTTCAGAATTCACAATTAATACCTACTTTCGTCAGCTGGTCAAATATCATGTTAATATCTTGTGGAGTCTGACATAATGAAAAACACAATGCCATTGACAAGCACAGTCTTGCGACCTGATTACGAACATCTGACCTCTTTTTCATTTGGAGTGTCAAGGAGTACCAATAAAGTACGGTTTGCTTAAAGATCTTATAATTGCTGCATACAGTACGCCGTTCATATAAGTAATAGAAATAATAGATACAACAACACAATACATTATATCTTGCAATAGAGTCACTAATTTCTTGCACAAATAACGCTTATTTGGGAACGTCTAGACTTCGCTTCATATCAGCCAGATTATACACTCTACATCAATTTTACAAACTTGGGCAGCATTGCCAAGGTTAACATGAATGCCAATAACCAGCTAACAGTTATGAAACGCTTCTTGTACGAGACTTCCCAGCAATTGTCCAGTGGATAGAGAGGTAGACATATGGCGTAAAATCTTTCTAATGAGAGCGATAGTGATTTGATAACCGCGCAAAGTACTGCAAGTATAAAGTACCATTTGTTAGAAAACAACCCCAAGGATGTCAAATGGCATACCCAATTTTAAAGTCTTTGTTGAAATCACCCAAATGTAGAAAATTCCATACCAACAAGGGAAACCATTTTCGGCCTATGCTAACGCTACAAAGATAATCATTAGTCCACTGTTCTCATGCGACGAACGCGATAAACGGTGAGCATAAACAACCATGGCTAACAATCCTGCCAGATCTTGCAGCGATGACAAATACAGGTACCTTCTGCCAAATTCTGTATAACGATTACAAACCAGTTTTTTAGATCGGTAATATTGCGGATATTTTCGCTAGGGCAGTAACGATTGAATTTGTCTTCCATATTTTTGTAACTGTGAAAAGCCACAGGAGTATCAGAATCGGCTGTTGTAAACAGGATCGTGAAGGCAGAGTTTAAAAAACTGCTCATTATCAATCAACACGTTACACTTGTATTGTATAATAATGCTTGTCCACTTGATAATAGTATCCTCTATAGTAAAGATTTAGCAGGAATAGTATGCATGTTGATAACGTGCAGTTTTTAACACTCAATGCGCCCCAATCTGACATTCTGCCTACTTACTGGTATAATAATGTTACAGCATAGATGTCGATGTAAATAATCTAATGGTATTCGCTACAAAGGTCAATTACGCACGGTATGAATACCGACAATTGGGGGGGGCCTAAACATTGTGCGTTTTTTTTGGTTTTCAAAGTTAATTTTCCTCTCCTGCAGTTATTGTCAACTGATATACATATCAGAAGTCGTCATGGTTACAACATAACTACATTGCTTTATTTGCTGGGTAAGGAATGCACCTTTATTTGGTTGTGAAATCTAATCAATTGTTCAATAAGCATCAAACGCCACAGCTAGTAGTGACGAGAGACTCTATTAAGAATTAGTTACACTTTAAAGCCAAGCATGTCAAAAGAACACGGGTTAAAGCAAATAATAAGTTTTTGTTACATAATTATGTGATAGATCATATTGAAATGATTCCCAACATGACATTATTTTAAAAAACCAATAAAGAATAGCTAGTGGGAAAAAGGCAAGAGTATCAAGGATGCTGTGGCTTACTACAGTGGCATGGATGTTGAGTTTGAATAAGATTGGAGGTGAACCCAATTGTGGTAAACGCAACCAAATGGCATTCAAAGTGTTAATATCCCATATAGCCAGTGAAATGTTTGTTCGTTGTCACCCGCAACCCCTGCTGACTCCACTATACCATCACCACTGACTCTACCCCGTCACCCAACCCATTGGACCATCAATTAGTAATATAATGGCCCCAACTGATCCCTGAATGACATTTGACCTCAGCTTTTACACCACATAAGCCCTTGTCTCATTGTGTAAGCATACAACTAGAACTTGACCCACCACTGCACTAAAAAGTAGACAACATTTTAAATCAAAGTGTATAACACAGTAAACAAGAATATAGCCCGGTGCCCCTAAATGACCTCTGACCTCCTCTCTGGTACCCCACTTAAGACCCCTTGTCTCAGTGTTAAGTAACAGGGTGACCCCCATAAAACTTTACCCAAAATGAAAGTGGATAGTTTCTTTTTGGAATTGATATCGTGGATTATATTGTATCATAAGAATTGGGTAATTGAGCAATCTTGCCTGAAAATTATTCATTGGTTGAGTGGTTTTCAAGATCTGGTCCAACGAACAATGAGTCCGCAAAACAGACTTGTCCATTGAGTATTTCATGATAGAATGATAATTACACGTTTTGGGCAACCGTGCATTCAAATCTGTAAATCATACATTATTCTAAATACCAGTTTTCTGTCTTGTGTCATGGCGGGCGTTTCAATCTAAAATCATACTGCACGGTAGTTGTGGCCTATAAGCCAGATACTTTCTTGAACGCGAACTTTAAACATTCTCCCAGTAATGGCACCTCATTTACACCACACAACGAGCCTTCGGGGTTAAGATTTACTACCAAGCTGGTAGCTATAGCTGTGCAACGGCAATAGCCAACAGTTCCCTGGAGTGAGTACCAACCAACCTGCTATCTGTAACATGAGAAGCTGTTTGGAAGCAGAGGAACTTTGACAATGTCACAAGGACGAACAGACGGCCCTAGGAGCGTCCCAAAACACCTCGAACATTCAAGCTGTACTACAGGAGGCTTCGCAACAAACCCACGCGCAAGCATAAGGAAGAACCCGTGTCGCAAATGTCTCTAGATCGTCATTTCATTTCAAATTGGCATCCATACCAAAATTGGTGGGACGCCATATTTGGATGCAGATGATCCTCACGTAAAGTCGGCGTTTTGCATTGGCTAATCAAAACATACCACGCGCTTCTTAAGAGACTTTTCAAGACTGGATCAGTGACTCTCAAAATTTTAGAGAGTAATGCGCCAAAAGGGAACCCTCCCAATGAGGTTTTTTGTCTACTACAGACCTAATGACGCTAGGAAAGTTGCAGTTTTTTAGGCATCTGTACAGTAACGATAACCTAATCGGGCCCATTTTATTGAATGGAAAATTCGAATGGTGGCCGTTCTCTCAATATCATAATCAATATTTGGAACCAGCGTTCGGCGCATTTCAGCCGCAAATAATGGAGGCAATTCAATCGTGTCCTGGTTCTTCAGACGGTTCACCACACCAGGTCTGGAAATGGTTCGAAACCGCCTTCAGTAACTCTTATCCAAATCGGAGTCATTGGATTAGAGCATGCGGTTGAATGGCCCCCCTCTGTCCACCGATCCACCATAACTCCGCTAGATTTGTGGCTATGTGGTGATGTACAAACTAGAGTTACAATGAGGGTCCCCCAAACACGTACCGAAGGGCCCGGTTCGAATCCCCCCGAATTTGCGACTTTTCTTGTTTCCCCTCTTCCCTCCACTCTTCAGTCCCACCCGGAGATGTGGGGTTAGGGTTAATATAGATGAACGCGGTGTATTTCTGACCCGTCACTGCGTCAAACTACTTGTCACGCAACGTTGAGTTAACCGTCCAACTGCTTTACTCGACAGGTATTTCACAATTTTACTCGGGTGGGGAGTAAAACGAAAATTTGTGTTTTACTCCCATGCTGAATTAAATTTGTGACTTAACTTTTTAACCTAACACCTTTACTGCCCGCATTGAGTAAAATATTTCGAGTGAGTTTGATTTTTTGTCATGAACGACAGAAAATACCAAATCCTTATCGTATTACTTTAAGATGGCGTATTCGACTGATTCCACGTTATCTAATCCATTGGTAAGTATTCCAAATATGAAAAACACAATAAAAGAACTTTAAAAAAAAAAAGGGGGGCGCTTCTTTCTGGAGATGTCCTCGTGTCTCTTTAAGTCCCGCTTTTTCAAACTTACAATTATGGTGTCCGTGTTTGTTGTTAGGCAACTTATAATCTGCTATATTCAAACATCCCGTCTCACACCTGTTTTTCGTAATACATGGCCGCTCCCATTGACCAAGTGAGTTATGTTAACCAAAACATAGCCTGGTAATCTCTTTAGGTAAGCTTACCTTATAAATTGGTAGACGCTTCCATTTCTCAGCAACGATACTAGGCGAAGGCAGTTTTGAGTAAAAGCAATTACACTGGTGTTTGTATATGCCCATTAGCTGATTCCAAATCTTCTTGTCCCCAAAGCTGATTTTAGGAAAGTGGCCTATTTGCATAAATTCAAAATGGCCGCCATTTGACGACGTTTTGGTACAACACAAAATATGAGGTCTGTAGAGACTTCATTCTTGTTGTCTACACATGATGTTTTCAGCGTCAAAGAACAAACTAAACATCAGTTAAGACATTAGTCCTATGTTGACAGTTATTTGCATAAATTTAATATGGCCGCCATTTATTAACCTTGCCTATATCGGGGGATCTGAAACTAAAGTGTATTCAGGTGTCTTTAATACCCCACGTGGACATTACAACCAGTTACGCATTGGGTTCATATGATCATGGATTCCCAAAATTATGGTTTAGGTGTATGATTAAAGGGGGTTAAGGAACTGCCTTGATCATAATATTTTGTGTTTTTTAATGGCCCCTGCAAATATTAATGACGCACTGAGGTCGGGGAACAAAGCAGTCCTTGCAATGTTAATAACATCCGAAGTGTGACTGCCCTGCAAGTCATTGCTCCTCAACAAGTACTGGATTGTTCGGTAATAGATGGAACAGGCCAGAGTAGTTGTCGGCAAGCCAACTGATGCTAAGATATTTAGAGACCTATCTGATGAGTTTACAAGTTTGTAATATCTGTCAGGTGCTCCCTACGTAGAATTGAGGTTGTATTTGACAGATATCGCGATGAGTCAAGCAAATCTACAACGGCAAAGGCGAAAATCTAAAACAACAAGACCAATACGACATGTAATTGAATAGAGAGTTCCCCTCCAGATTCATGGTCCCAATTTTATATCATTACCGTCCAACAGCCACTCCTGCCACGTTTCTATCGACAGCTCTTAGAACATGCTCCACCAGACAATGGAGGAGGTTGATGCGTGGGTTGGATTTGAAAATGAAGAAATAATGTGACAGATATGACCCATTTTGTAATCACACCTCTTTTTCCTCATTCCAATGGGATTTATACAGTTAAGCAAGATAATGCGTTAATGTAGTATATTACGGGGAATAAAAAGCCCATTAATGAAAGTAAGGATGACCCTTGTTATCTTGTTTAATTGATTTGAATAGCCATAATCTCCTTAATTGCCATCCTCAAAAGAAATACACAAAATTCTCATCAATTAAATCCTATGTGTAAATGAAAAGGGCGTTTCAAACCCGACTGCTTTAGTCAGTATAGATA
This sequence comes from Ophioderma brevispina, assembly GCA_023653785.1. NCBI lineage: Eukaryota > Metazoa > Echinodermata > Ophiuroidea > Amphilepidida > Ophiodermatidae > Ophioderma > Ophioderma brevispina. The sequence continues at coordinate 27,379 of JAMKCH010008592.1, forward strand.
CAAGCTATACCAATAAGGGTCTAAACTCTAAGCAATATCCTAACAATGGGAAGATCTTGTTTTCTGCCTACACAGGTGAATTGCTGTTTTGGGATTTGTCATATCACGTGACACATTGGTATAAATGATTCATTGATAAACCGATAGTTAAAATTTCAGAATTTACCTTTATTCAGTTGACAAAGGCATCATGATATGTACATTCTAACAAACACAGCTTAATGTGTGTAAATCCAATAGACTGACGGAAAAGGGGTGTTCTTAAAAAACCCCGCCTATCTAGTGTAATTTTTCAGTCGATTTCTTTCATTTTTTCAGAACATGAATGTAATATTAGATGTTTTTAAAAAAACAACACCCAAATCTATGATAAGTGCATTGCATTAAGGTCAGATCATCTTTAATCCTGCACAATTTGTTGGATTCACGTAGTATAACAGGATTGCTCCCCAAGCGACTCTGAGGACAACACCATAGCCTCATATCTTAAATGATAAGCATGGGCCAACTAATCACGTGAATGACAGCGATATCTATATCACGATCAGGACTGGTTAAACCAAAATATACTTTAATCAAAATATATTAATATTGACATAGCACAATCAGTCATCTATAGATCCGTAAACCTGAAAGTGTCTACCAATATACATGTAGATCTAGAAAACAATATTTATCTTAAATTCACTAGCAATAACGTTTTAGGCCACTCTCGATACGAGAAATAGAAACACGTTTTAGTAAATGCTACATCTGTCTTTCTACCTGTCGTATTTCAACAGGACGTCTCTCCGATAGGGATGAATTCCTTTGTCGTCTTGCAGTTAACGTTTCAAGAAAGGCTTGGCGGTACGTTTGGCTAGTTATTGAGTATATGTACGGATTGATCACTGAATTCACATTAACTAACGTGAATGAGAGGATATGTACCAAGAGTGTTTGTTCAAAAGTTAAAATACGAATACCTATTTTCTTCAGTTGGTAAAGTATTATGTTAATTCTTTGTGGAGTCTCACATATGAAAAACACAATGCCATTGACAATCAATAGTCTTGCGACCTGATTACGAACATTCATGACATCTTTGCCGTTTTGATTATCAGAGAAAGTAACAATAATTCGGTTGCTTAAAGATCGTATAATTGCTGCATACATTACGCTATTCAGTATTAGTAATAAGAAATAAATAGAAATAGCAATAACAATAACATAAATACCTATAGCAATAGAGTCACTAATTTCCTTGCAAAAATAGCGCTTATTTGGAACGTCATAGAATTCCTTCATATCAGGCCAGATTATACACTCTACATCAATTTCTCCAAACTTGGGCAGCGTTGCCATGGTCAACAACAACGCCAATAACCAGCTAACAGTTATGAACTTTCTTGTACGGGACTTCCCAGCAATTGTCCAGTGATAGAGAGGTAAACATATGGCGTAAAATCTTTCTAATGAGACGAGAGTGATCTGGATAACCGACGCATAGTACGCAAAGTATACAATACCATTAGTTAGAAGACACCCCAAAGCAATGTCAAATGGCATACCTAATTTCAAAGTCTTCGTTGAAAGCCCCCAAATGGCATAAACTTCAGTACAACAGAGACGCAATATGTCAGCTACGCTAACGCTACAAAGATAAGCATTAGTCACTGTTCTCATACGACGAACGCGATAAACGGTGAACAGAAACAACCCATGACCAAACAATCCTGCCAGAAATATTGCAGCAAATGCACATGCAGTCAACCTTGTGGAAAATGTTGTATAAACGAATAATAAGCCAGTTTGTAGATCCGTAACATTGCGAATATTTTCGCTAGGGCAGTAACGATTGAATTTGTCTTCCATAATTTGTGGATGTGAAAAGCAAAGAGTATCGGAATCGGAACGGAGACGCGATGCAGCGTTAAAAAATGCGTGTTATCAACCAACACGTTAGAGCGGTTCTCATAACTATTTACTCAAGTACACTGGTATAGTATCTAGGAATTAGTTATGCTTGTCCACTTGATAAAACAATCCTGCTTGAGTTATGAGTTTTGTATGAATAGATAAGTTTGCCGATAACACGCAGTTTTTAACACTCCTTGCGACCCCAATCTGACGAAACAAGCGATTTGAAGGTACATCACTGTGTATTTACAGCGATAGATTCGATGTAAATGGTATCCGTTAGAAAGGTCAGTTACTCCATGGTTACAGTAAACACACGGTATGAATACGGACAATTGATACAAATTTATTCCTTTTAATTTCTCTCCTGACAGTTATTGTCAACTGATTTAACATATCAGAAATTCGCATGGTTACACACAGCGACATTGCTCTATTTGATTTGTTTGAGGAGTACACCTTTATTTGAGTTGTTGAAATCTAATAATTGTTTTTAATGCAGAAAGCATCAAACGTCCCACCAACTAGTGAAGAGAGAGTCTATTAAAAATTAGGCACACTTTGAAAGTAAGACAGCAAAAGAACACGGGTTAAAGCAAAATAATAAGTTTTGGTTACATAGATGATAAATAATATTAAACTGATTCTTAACAGTCAGACATTATAAGGGGAAAGAAAGGGAGCTCATGGGCACGTCCAGGTTACCAATAATCTCATGGTCAGGGTGACGGCTCGGCCAATATGACGTCATGTTCATAGTTTATCCCGGGACGATTCATAATTCAAAGTTAACGTGAATAACTTGAGTATTAGACCGTCAGCCCAGAAGGTTTTGGTTAGACGAACGAGATACCAATAGCTGAATACGGGAAAATTCAGAGAAAAATATAACTTTTGAAAATATGAAAGTCTGCCGGAGACCCGTTGTTGCGTGTAACCCCAGGAGAGGGGTAAAATTACTATGGGGGTCAAATGTTTGAACTGCTCTAAATCTAATGAAATATAGCTCAAATTATTCCAGGAGTAAAAAAGTCAATTGTGTCACATGTGTGTGGTGCTTCCTTTCCAAGATATTTGGGGAAATAGGCTAAAGGTCATTTGTTTATTCAAGAAAGGTCAATAATTGTAATCCCAAGATTTCTTTGTAAAAATATTAAAAAACACATTTAATGATACTGATTCAAAATACGCTTTTTTTATTTTTGCATAGGGTTGGTTCCCTTTCATAGGGTCATACAGGGAGATGCCGAAAGTGCAAAAGCATTTCATATTTGGATTCAGTATCATTAAACATTTAAAAAAAAATTACAAACAAATCTGGGTATTGCAACGGGTGACCTTTCTTGAATAAACAAATGACCTTTAGCCTTTTTCCCAAATATCTTGGAAAGGAAGCACCACACGCGTGTGACCCAATTGACTTTTTTACTCCTGCTTACCTAAGGAATAATTTGAGCCCCATAGTAACTTTACCCCTCTCCTGGGGCTACACGCAACAACGGGTCCCCGGCAGACTTTCATATTTGCAAAAATTATATTTTTCTCTGAATTTTCCCGTGTTCAGATATTGGTATCTCGTTCGTCTAACCAAAACCTTATGGGCTGATGCTCTATATCTCAAATGTGTGTTTCCTTATCGACATGCATCAGCAGTGATTATATTCAAATAAGGAAATAACTGCTTCACATATTAACTCAATACACATAACGAATGCTTACTTCGGATTTTAAGATTTTAACCATATCCCAGTTAAGAGTAATAATTGAGGTCTCATACCAAAGGATAGGTAGCGATTTGCTAATCTGGAACAGCTGAAAAAATCATTAAAAATCCATGTATTGGTATCTTTGGGTTTCAAGATTATCAACCTCATCGTGGTGAGCCCCGGAAACTGATCTTTATCAGGCGAGTGATAATCAACTGAGGTAGCGATTTGCTATCTGAACAGGCTGAAGAAAATCATTAAACATACCATGTTGGTATCTTTGGGTTTCAAGATTATCAAAATCTCGTGGTGAGCCCCGGAAAATGATCTTGATCAGTGCGAGTGATAATCAACTGGAGGCCACTGCAAGGAATGGGTCACGTCACATAATCGGATTCGCACAGGAGTCGTTTCTTCTTTTTAAACAGCAATATGCACCGCAGGGGGCGGCGGCCAATATCTTCCACGCCTGCAAAGTGCGTTCTCTTTGTGCTCCATCACAGACTGCGGTCACATTCTCAATGAGTGCCCTACCTTTCCCGTCCACCGATAGACAAAGACTTCTCAAAACCCCAACCAATCAACAGTAAGCTGGCTCCACCGTTTACAACATATTTAGCTGCTGCTCATACGCAAGAAGAAGAAGATTTGGTATAGTTGACACTGGCATGGAGATGCGATCCACTGTTAATAATATGTCATATTTTACTTAGACTTTACCTTTTAATTACGGTAAACCCCAATTACTCAATAATCTTCACCTTTATATGTAACCTAACTAAAAATTACAATTGTGGAAGCAGAAATAATGTAAATAAACAGTGGTAGAAAATAATACTACACATTTGGAAAAAGGGCGGTATTTATACGGTGACCGTTATTATATTGTCTGTAATATACGTTCTTGTGCACTACTCGTGTAATGAAGAATATGAACTATGAAAATAGGTTAACCTATAAAAGGTGTTAAATAACGTCGGTAAGGAACGTCATTAAAAATGCGAAATCTGATTTTCATTTTATTTTGAGAGTTTTCAAAAAACTCTTGTAGAACTGATTCCTGCTTTTTGTATTATAACTGTATTGAGTATTAATTAAAAAAAAGTCGTACATATATATTAATTTTAGCATCTGATATCAGTAAAAGTTCAGTGTTCGTGTAGTGAGATAAGGTTTAGAGTAATCTTAGGCACAGGGGTCCGTTCCCGAAAGCTGGTCGTACGACAGTAGTAGCCTCTTTCTATCGCAACTTTTGAGCGTTAAAGTGTCACAGTTACGAATTTACTGTGTTCCCGAAACGTAGTATGCACTTAAGATTTTCTTCAAAACTGACGAAAAATCTACGTCTGTCTTAACTAGCACGTACGCCTTTTCCACGACTGTTCATGCGTTTCCTGAAACTAACTTAGTCGCGGGATTTTTCGTAAGTTACGCGAATTTCTACGTTACTCAGAGTGACGTTGAGACTTGCCATATAACGAATACCAGTTGATATCATGGACATTATGAAGGAGCTAGTATTCGTGATTTTTTTTGGGGGGGAAAAGGGGATGAGAGGCTAGGAGATGATTGTAGGAATTATTCCAACCATTTTTGAATCTGTTTGAGAACCTGTGGTCATGAATTGTGTTGGCTTTGGCGTGGGGTGTGTGTGGTGGGGGTGTATGTGGTGGTGTAGTGGTATGTAGTGTTTTGTGTTTGTTTGTTTTGTTTCGCTCAGTCGGTCACCCAATCGGACCGATTTTCAAAACTAATTTTAAATAATTATGTAGGCCTATAATCTCTTGTCGAATTTTCTCACAATTTCAAAATTAAACAGTTTTTGTAAAAAAATAATAAATATGCCCTGTTGGATGGTCACCTCACATTTTAGGGGCATGTCTCCAAAAGACTTCCAAAGTTGAGTGATCCCCTCCCCCCAAAGTTGATAAGGTAGGATTAATGAGTACAGCATGTCTAAATAGTGAAAATTCTATTTTAAAAAGTAGGTAATTCCATTTAAGTGAGGACTAGTACGTATTGTTCTGTACTGTAGGCCTCGGATGAACCGCCACCACGACATCGTTTTATTATGAAGACTTAAGCGCATGGCCAGATTAAATTTTAAGGGTATTGAGAAAAAGTTCTCTTGTATTAATTAGTACACCTAGCTTACCGACCTGCATTGACATTTAAAGACACAAGCTAAAAATTATTGTAAGGTGTTGTTTGCCAAAAAAAAGGTTCTCAATGCTTAACTTACCGTCTACAGAATATCAGTTCTTGTGCATGCATATATGACACACAATACATTAATCCTGTATCTAATGGAAGACCGGAAAACTAATAGGCCTAGACCCTATTGTGTCCTTTGAAGATATACAAAATATTTTAAAAGCGAGATTCACCAAGCGTCTTAGTTTATGAAGAGTGGGATCATCAATTCCACATGAGTGATGATAAAGCTGTTACACTGTTTAAAATGTCTGTTATTTTAACGGAAAACCATGAAATACGGGAATCCCAGCTACGGTATTTCTACTGTTAAATACAAACCATAAGATGAATTTGCCGTTATGATTGATTGAGTTTTTGATGTTTTAGCGATGTTTGTAATGAAGAATCACACATTTGTGTTCAAGTCATTAAAATGTAGCAAGACTCTCTTAAATACAAGTAAATTTTTTACTCTACATGACCGTATTTTAAACGGTAGACAATACTAGGCAGCGGGATATCCGGTATTCTCGTTACAAAACGTTAATTTGTTTTTTTACAAGTGTAGTGGTAAGGGTTGGGTAGCAGCTTGTAGCATCAAGGTTTAACAGTCAGACAGTAATACACCCTATACCCTGTTTTTGCTAAAGTAACCATAAAAATATTTTATGTAGGTGCTCATGACCACTGAACCCCTCTAAAAATGAAATTTGTTTCATTTTTCAAAAACAAATCTAAATCTGCAAATTATACAAAAATTCAGGTGCGACTTAACAAAATTATATACTTGATCCTATTTCAAGAACCATATTTCTTTATTGGCCGAGATTTGACCTACATGGCACATCTGTTTATCTATGGGCCTATGTTCATATTTATTGCACAAACCGCTTTCCAATCCCGAGGCTATTGCGCAGCCTGTTAGTAATTTTATTGCATCTTGAATAAATGTAAAAATAAAAAGTTTGGTTTTTTTTTTTTTTTTTAAATTTGGAATTGAGTTTTAAAAATTTATTTATAATAAAAGGGCCCCCCCCGATTCTGATTTAAAAAGAAATAACAAATAGATATAGGATTACATCTACTTGGTCACAGAAAATGAAATAACCAGTTCTCACTCGCGAGCATATCCTCACGAAATAGTTACTATAAGTAAACATTTCCTAAACTTATTAATTAATAACCGTGATGAAAAAAGTGAAACACAGGAGCTACATGAACAAATAAACCGTGCAATCGATTGTGCTTTAGAACGCACGATATATCCTGCGGTAACTACTTGCATCTGGTCCATGTGACCTTTGACCCCATCTTGTTACAAAGTTACAGGCCCCACAATTTAGCAATGATTTCAATAATCAATTTTTGCCCAAATGTGGTCACACACTTACCATTAACTTTTATTTCATCTGGCGTTGATTGGAACTTGAGCCCTACAAGATGACATAAGTATTTAGCAATAAGCAACTTTGATATTTGTGTATTGTTGGGACCTTTGCCCCTTACGATGGCTCACGAGCGAGGTCACTGTGGACTCTTTTTTACTTTTCATTGATCCTACAAGATGACATAGCTTTTAGGTCTTAAGCTTCTTTTTATTATTGACCCCTAGATGACCCCATTTGACCTTTTGATACCCAAAATGTGCACATAAGTATAGAAGACCTTGTTCCAGTGGTTCTTGTGACAAATTTGACTAAATATCACTGGTTAATGATATTAAAGCGTTTTTGCATATTAATTATCTCATTTGCATATCTTGCATGTGACCCCTATGGCCAATTAGTCCTGTCACACACACATGATTCGTCGTCTCGACATTATCCGCACTCTTTTGCGCAGACATTACCTATCCGGTTGATCGATTTTTTTGTGTATAGCAATT
>JAMKCH010008593.1:0-96878 GCA_023653785.1 Ophioderma brevispina
TCTGCTCGGAACTTAGGAGTTATTCTTGATGAAAATATGACAATGGATGAACATGTAAAGAAAGTATGTCAGTCTGCATATTTTCAAATACGTAACATTAGCTCAATTCGTAAAATTTTGTCAGATGATATGGCCTCAATTCTCATTCATGCACTCGTCACTTGTCGACTTGACAATGGGAATGCACTTTTATATGGAATTTCAAATACTCTCCTTGATAAACTTCAGCGGACACAAAATGCAGCTGCTCGTGTATTGTCAAAAACTAGCAAGTATGATCACATAACTCCAACTCTTATACAGCTTCACTGGTTACCCATCCGTCAACGGATTGTATTCAAAATCCTCTTGCTCACATGGAAATCGCTAAATGGACTTGCTCCATCTTATATAAGCCAACTTCTCACCCCATATATGCCAAGCCGCTCTCTCAGATCTTCTGATAAACTTTTGCTAACGACTCCTAGAACATTATCCTCCCTTGGTGATAGGGCGTTTTCTTCATGTGCTCCTAAATTATGGAATTCTCTTCCCATGGACATCCGTTGTTGTGTTTCTATAAATGACTTTAAAAATCAGCTTAAGACACATTTGTTCCAGTCTGCATATGATGTTTAATTTGTATTCATTTATTTTGTACTTGATGCCTTTGATTCCACTTCATGTATGTTCATAATGCATTTTCATTTTTGTTTTCTACTCAAGTTGACATATTTCAGGGTATATGTAATTTCTGAAATTTGTAACTTTTGCTTGTTTATGTATCTTATTGTTTCAGCGCCTCGGAATAGGCTGCCTAGATAGATGGCGCTTTATAAATGCTGTTATTATAGGTTTTTCACAGTTAATTTCACACTTGTGTAATTGATTTTAATAAAACAGACAATTAGATTTCGTCCTAAAAATGTGAATCGCGAAAAACTCAAAACCGATTTAACTTTTCAGTAACTGATGTTCATTTTTGTTTCATTGTATTTCAACTGTGTGTCGTTGATATTCGTCAAATCCGTTGACAAATTCGTCCCGCGTGGCGATGACTACTGAATAGAAAAAGCAATTTAGTCTTTTATAATTGATTTTAAGAATCTTGTCTTTCATATTCGTCGGGTTATCATTAAATGAAATAGTGTTTATTTCATGATTGATTCTCACCTTATATCCTTATATAGGCCATATATCCAAGTAATAGTGCATGTAAAAAGCAGTCTCCGTCTAAGAAAAGGTGCGGATGGGGTTGCACTATGCTTATTTGAATAAACTTTTATCTATGTGGGTCATAAAGGGTAGAATTCTGCCATTGATTAAATGGGTTAAGCCAAAATAGTCAAAATCATAAAAATTAAAAAAAAGTTAACAAGTTCAAACAAAAGATAAACATACATATTTTTTCAGGATTCATTTTTGTATATCGCATTGGCAATGTTATATATTTCCTAATTTAACAAAATGTAAAATTCACTTATTTGCGTAATTTTCAGGCGAAAAGACTCAAAACAATAAGGCAGAAATTAGCACGTTTTGAAGATACATTGGAGGAAAAAACATGTCCAGAACCATCCCCCAAAAGAACCATAATTTAATGTTCAAAATAGGCCTACACACACGTGACCAAATTGAAATAGCCACATGAATATCCATGAACAATGACGAATTTTCTTTTTTCATACACCGATCTTGATATTGACAGACGAATTCACGAGCAATTGGACGAAAATCATGACACAAAGTTGAAATACAATGACACAAAATAAATATCATTACCTTAAAATTGAACTGGGTTTTGCGTTTCTCAGGATTCACATTTTTAGGAAGATTCCATCGCTGTTTATTAAACTCAATTACACAAGTGCGAAATTAACTGGGATAACTATACTATTATTATTATTATTATTATTATTACCCCTCCAGTCTCCAACTCCCTCTCTGATGCCTACCCGTCTCCAACCCCTACAACGTTCTCTCTCCAATGCCCGGCCCCTCTCCAATGCCCCTCCCCTCTCCCATGCACTCCCCCTCCCCACTGCCACTCCCCTCTAATTGCCCCTCTCTAATTCCCCATCCCCTTCTCCAATCCCCTCTCCAGCCCCCTCCCCAACGCCCCTCTCCCCTTCCAGTGCCCTAACTCCCCCATCCCAATGATCCTCTCCCCTCTCCTTAACCCTCTCTTGCCTGACATTTTCTGAGGGACATGTTGGGCTAAAACCTTTCTAAAATGTCTTTGAAGTCAATCAATCGTCAAACCTTACCTGCCAAAGACTAGTCACGGAAGTGAGGATTTTGACTTAACTATTACGACATACCACATCACTATTTGGTAAGGGGCATGCTAATCTACCAATTGTGGACTCAGTTCAATAGCCTTGGTGACACGTGTTACCAAGGCGACCATTAACATCTGGGTATCGACTAAAATATCAGGTGGTGTACGTATTTGCTCAGTGCAATGGTAAATGAAAGCATTGAACTGCAAATGGGAATTGTGATTTTATTAGTAAAGGGTTCATTTCTCTTTCAAGTATATGTTTTACAGTCGTCAATCCCTCCACCAAAGCAGGTATAAGGATGGTAGCAAATTCTTCATTTTGGTAAATTTTTTTTCGGGCTATTGGTTCAAACAACCCGGCCGCACATCCCTACCAAAACCAAAAGTGCGAATCCCCCGGGATTTTCAGATCAATTTTCAATAAAGGATAAGCAGCGATTTGATGATCCGAAACATTGAAAAATCAATCAAATTTGTATTGTTGGTTAATTTTGGTACTACATAGATGTGCTAACCTAACCTGCCAAGTTGTAGGCTTGAAAACCATATATTAAAGACAGGCAGTAGTGAGACAGGGGTGCTTGTTATCTCCCACACTATTCAACACATATTCTTGGAGAGGAATTAATGAGTGATGTAAGCACTGGAATAGCATGAAGGTATTTCAGCAGTGGAGGGAATAAGAATCACAACCTACGTTTTGCGACGACATTGATGGTCTAGCAGGGAGTGAACAAAGCTTAGTCCTGGTAAAATGCCTTGTGCAGACATCTATAAAATATGGCAGGAAATCAGTGCGAAAAGACCAAGCTGATGACCAATAGCTCCAATAGCATCCTTGCGACTGTGAAATAATGGACAGAGCCTAAGGGTAGTACCAAGCTTTAAGTATTTGGGATCAATAGTTTCTGATGAGTGGTCCAAACCAGAAGTCCTCTCCAGGATTGCACAAACAGCAATAGCAATGGCAAAGTTGAAGCCCATATGGAGGGACAACAGTATATCCTTGGAGTCTAAAGCAAAGCTGATGCGTACTCTGGTCCTGTCCATCTTCCTTTATGCCTGTGAGACATGGACTTTGACAGCTGACCTAGAAAGAAGGATCCTGGCTGTAGAGATGAGATGCTTCCGTAAAATCCTGAACATCTCATACAAAGATCATGTACCTAATGTAAAGGTCGGAGCATTAGTGCAGGAAGCTGTTGGTCTTCAGGAAGATCTCCTTACCACTGTAAAGAAACGGAAGCTAAGTTGGTATGGCCACGTCTCCCGCTCATCTGGTCTGGCAAAAACCATTCTGCAGGGAACGGTCGAGGGTTCAAGAAGAAGAGGCCGGCAAAAGAAGAGATGGGAAGATAACATCAAGGAATGGACAGGATTTTGCAACCACCCAGAGGACCGTAGAGGATCGCAGAAGATGGAGTAAAATTGTCAAGATGTCATCAGTGGCGCCCCTACGACCTACCAGGTTATGGGAGCAGTAAGCAGTAAGTAGTTTTTATGTGATTCTGTAATTTCTACACGTGCGTATCAAAATTCCGACTTGTGATAAAAAAAAAAAAAACCTTTCCCTGTGAATATCCCAGATTTATAAGCATAATATTGTGCACCATGGCCTGTGCAGTTTGACCTCAAACACCAACATTATTGATCTTTGTTTATTCTGTACTGGTGTAAATCACAATCAGCTGTTTAGTGTAGATTTTGAGACATATCAGGTATGTCCATTTGCGGCAGACTGTATAACAAATTTCTTCAAATACTTCATTTTTCACTAATTAGTGTTTTAGTTCTTACATTAAAGTTGTTGTATGGAATTGTACACTTATTTTTGATTCTAAGCTAAAAAATGCATTTTATTTTTTTTATTCTGTAGCATTATCGCTGCTTTTAATTATGAATAGTTCGTGTTATATGTACCACTCAAAGGAATTGTTCATTCCTGGTTTATAGTCCTCTTTCTATGATAAACTTTAACCCTCGTCTTAACAAGGTAAAAAACTCCCCCCCCCCGGCGCGTTAAAATGCCGAAAGCTTTTGTAAAAAGCTTCTGGGTACTCTTTTTCTCATCCTTTCCGGTCATTTAAGCGAAAAAATGTGAAGGTACTATCCGGAGTTAGGGTATGCCATCAAAGTCGAAGGGTGAGAGGGATACGTGGTTGCCATCCAAGAATATTTAATGGTACATTTTTTAATATATTCTGCACAGTATGGCTCTAAAACTCTATGGCCCGTATTCTCAAACGATGTCTAACGCTAATCAGTGGTTAAATTGCAATACAAACGCCCCAAAATAAGCACGATTCTCAAAGTATGGTTAACTTAACGCTGTTTAAATTTTAGCCGAACATCGTTAAACATGTCTAAAACGTTGTCAAACTTAGACTTGGTCCGGAGGAAGTTTAAGGCATGTTTAACTTCACGCTTTCATCAAATGCCTGATATTTTCAGCTATATGTGATACTCGTGGTTAGCCCAGTTGATTACTTCTCGTCTATTTTTCTTTTGCTTCTATTTTTATGCTCGTGTATCTGTTATAGTATTGAATGTTAGCAAGTGCAGCACAACGACATACAACAGTTTTAAATAGGCCCGGTGTTGTTTTTTTCCCCATCGCTGAACAAATTCTAAAGCTTTGCATAACGCGACATTCTTGAAATTTACCCGTAGACTCACTATGAGCTAGTAAAATCTCAATTCCCTTGGCACAGTTCAGTAGCTTTCATTCACCAGAAAATACACCCCCTGGATTTGGGGTATGATATATAATACCCAGATTACACAAGGTCAGTTCATGTCAATATGTACAATTACAACCCACTGAACTGTGTCCTTGGTAGTTGAGCATATTGTAACTCATAGTGACTTCCTGTGTAGCATTTACAACTATATACGGAAGGCATTACCTGACATAAATATTGATCACGCGCACGTAATATAATAGGCGAACTGGCGAAGATAAATCACAGTTCGGTGGATGATATTTACGGCGTTTAAATATCGTGGTTAGCTAAATGACTTGTTAAAATATTTAACGTGCGTTTTTTTTTAAAACTGTGCGTTTAGCTAACCACAGTTTAGGCCTAACCACGTTATTTTAAAAATCGTTTGAGAATACGACCCTATGTTTTTCAATACTAGTCAATTGCCATTATTTAGAGCTAAAACTGCATGGAAATCCGATATTCCTACCTTTTTAGCGCAAAATTGGATTTTCGCCTATTTTCTGTGGAAAATTCCAATTTTGCTGATTCGTGGACTTTATGACGCCTTTGTTACGCCATACTAAGTAGTTGGTACTTATTTTGGTTAGCATGGAAGAAGACCTATACTATCCACTGTTATCAACTCATAGCACATCGGTATGCTTTATTAACGAACTCCCGCGGGGTGGGTGGTAACCCCCCCCCCCAAAAAAAACAAAAAAAAAAACATGTTATAAACGGCTTTGGTAAGACGGGGGTTCAAGTTTAACTCAAACATAACCCCATAGAAAACAAGAGGACTGCGCTGAGTGTGTGTTAAATTACTTAAATTCTGAACGAACCATTTCTTAGCTAAGATGATTGTTTGCCACAGGTCATAGATTTTACTGAACTAATCATTTCTTAGCTAAAGAATTTATGTTGCAGGCCTGAAACTTATCATTTCTTAGGCTGTTAGGTAAGAGGATTGCACCGCCAGCTCCAGGCTACAGATCATGTGACATTGTTATACCATATATATGAATGTTTTTCAACGCTTTCTAGACCAGTTTTTCGTCTTGAATCTGAAACCGGTGGATGCCAGACCAAAACCTTGAGCATTTTTGAAGAAAACGCAAAAAATTCAAAATGGCTACAAACACTAAAAACTCATATGTTAGTTACTCAAAAGTTGTAATTTTTTGCCTGCCAGTAAAAACACCATTGTGATCAATTAAAAATATGATTCACTAACTACCTTAAGTAGAGATTCAATATGGCGAGCCAATAAACAAAGCATCTGATATTTATCTATTTTGTGACGTAAGAATGCTAACTTGGTGTTATACCCATGCTTAGCAATCAATTAACTCGTTATTGAAACCATTATGAATAGCTTTCAACCATTTGATATTAATTAATCCAAATCAATTAAACAATTCAAAATGGCCTCCAAAATGACAAAATCATTATACTACATATAATCAAGAGCTGCAATGTTTGTGTAATCAATATAACTGATTCAAAAACAATTTTTTAAATATTCCAACATAATCAAAGTCATTGATATAGAAAAATGCCATTCAAGTAGGCGTTCAATATGGCTGTAATGTCAATCAGTAAAGGAAGTAATTCATCACGCTGTAGCTAAAGAATATTATTTTGTGGATTTTAGTTGGATTATCGGTTCCAGATATCTCAGTAAGGCTGTCTGAAATGTCATTGAGTCGTATCCATCAAATACCCCAATATGGATGCAATGGACGCCCAAAACCTACACAAAACAAAGAAACATATCTAGACTATAGTGTGATCGGATTTTCGCCGGCCTTAGTAAGTGCCATTTTAGCCATATTGGTACCCCTCTGGATGCCATCTTACATGTTATCGATTATCTGATTCCCTAATGATGTGTACATTAATTTGATTGACTTACAGGGATAGCACAAACATTACACAGTACTGACAATTATCTGGTAAAACAGTGCCAGGAAATTGCATGGATGGAGTTTTGTCCTGGGGCAACAAGAAGAGAGCGAAGCGTGTTCGTGGTTTAAAATGAACTGCGATACCATGTTTGGTGAAATCCTACCGTCAATGCTTTGAGGCCACCCTGGGACGTAAGGCCAGAAGTAGAACCACACTTCCTTTGTTTGCTGTTGACTGTTAACGTGTTGTCGAGTACTCGACTCATGGGGACCGGGAGTGGCTGTGTTCCAAACACCCAATCTTTATACCCGCAGATGCTGCAGGGATTGTTTGTGTGATTCTTCTCAAACGATCTTGTCTGATCCTCCGACCACAAGTTTCCGCTTATGAAATAGAGTGCGAACAACAGACAGCTTATGTTGTAGAGGATGATGGGATTGAAAGTCCAAATACTGGTTGGTATGCGGGGTTTCTGGTAGATGGTGATCTTGACGGTCCCATCCAGTTTCCTGTGCAACAGAAGTGGCCCAACATAGCAATCTTACCGTCTAGCTCTCTCTCCACTGTGAATTGGATTGCTGGATTCACAGAATTAGATGTCTGGTAAAACTGGTACAAGTTGGTTTTTCTTCATGACAACGAGGGTATCGTCCACGTAACGACTCCAGAAAGATGGTTTGACAGGGGGTACTGATGGAAAGTTCTTCAAACCATTCATTTGTAGAAGTCCGCGGTTAGGGGACTACAGGGCGAACCCATCGATGCACCTTGACGCTGTCTTATAAAAAAACCCTTGGTAGGTGAATGAAGTAAGATGTAGTGAGCACAAAGCGGAGCAACTCGATGATCTGGTCCACACTTAATTGAGTTCGATCCCTCAAGGTGTTATCCTTACAAGCCTATCTTGGATGACCTCCAATGCCTCGTCAACCGGAACCTCGTAAAGAGAGCCGTGACATCATATGAGACCAACTCATCATCATCATCTAGTCTGCTGGATTGTACTTTTGAACCAAAACTTGAGTGTTCTTGATGTTATGAAACAGTGTTGCCCACTAGGGAGAATAATTTGAAGCAGAATTGGCAGTGTTTGTAAGTTATAGATCCAATACCCGATAAAAATGGGACGGAGAGGCGTGCCTGTTTGTGGATTTGGGGAGAGGAGACCATAGAAACTTGGGATACTCCTCAGAAGTAGGGTAAGTGATGATACGTTCCTTGGTGACTGGCGTAAAATTTTGTTGCCAAACTGATCCTCCGAAACCACGTTTGTCTCTGATTTTGACTGAGGAGGATGCTGATCAAGTTGAGCTTTGTACTCTTAGGGGTCCTTTTTAATTTCTCATACGTGTGGTGTCATTCAACAAGTCCTCTGCTTTCTTGATGTAGTCATCCTTGTTCATAACAATGGTACACCTGCCTTTATCCGCACCAATAATTTGGATGGAGTCGTCAGATTTCAACCTTTGATGGCCTCCACCGATCCCCACGGGTGATGTTACTCGGCGGGGGTTTGCAAAGATTCAAGGATCGCAAAAGTTTACATGCTGATCCGTCACGGTTACGATTCTGCTATCGCACAGATTACTTGACACGGGCGGAACTTGAGACCGTTGAGACAAAGATTTTTTCATTTCTGTCAATTCTCTATCGGAGATGTTGACTTCCTACCCATTTCTTTTTCCGTTCTTCCGCGACCTTTTCTTTCCCTGTCTGAGATTTGTATCCCTACTCATATGCGTCTTTCTTTTCTAGCCGTTAGTACTTGTTCAATGTTCCGTTGCTGCGTTCATGTTCCGACAGCTGTGCATGGTGGGTTCAAACTCTATCACTTCCTGGTACAGACCCGCGGGAGAAGCCTGATTTAAATCGTGCGCTAATTAGGATTAATTTCCTCTCTAAAAGTCCGATGGTCTTAAAGTTTGATCTGGCACCAATTCGCCACTTAAAAGCGGCCTTTTCTGTTTATCCACAATCCGTCTTGCTTCGGCTCCTTTCACGGTTAGATTTTAGTCGTAGGCTCACCGAGCTCAGGGCGGGCGTGTGTTTACACTGATGAGGACAGTCTGAGATGTTCCTAAACCGGGCCATTTTACGAGCATTATTTCTCTCCAGTTTTCTCACATCGTGAAGGCATGACATGCCAAAATCATGTTTATTCGTGATGAGACTAGCTGCTTTGGTTGAACATGTTAAAGATGAAACCGTTTCTCAAAGCAATGTAGTGCTCCCCCTGAGAGCTTTCGCCACCGTAACACTGTAGCTTGTCACTCATGGTTGTTGATTGATGGTGTGTGTTGGATGAGAAGTCAGAGATCATCAGACCGTGACCGAGGTCACGTGATTCTCTGACAAAGGAGAGGGTTGAATGTTTGGAATGCTCTATAGTCAGGAGGAATGGTGGGCACAGGGTGGAAAAGGGAGTACAGACTTTTTTATTGATCGATTTTTGTCATTAATGATGACCTAAGCTAAAAATTTCTGGAGGGGTGGCAAAATTTGTGCAGTGCCATTTTCTTAAAAATCCAATATGGCCGCTATCACGCTCAAATTCATTCAATAATGGACATAAATTTTATGCATACAATCCAGATTTAAAGCACGAGGAATCTTTTGGATCGGTTATGGACGTGATTTGATCACAACATACCATCAAATCCAATATGGCCACCCTAAAACTAAATATGCCCTGAAATCATCAAGTGATCATAGCTCACCAGTAGTGTGATGGAGGACAATTTCTGCGCTTATACCCAGGAGGAAACTAATATCTGAACATTTTAAGGTGTTACCAAAGTTACCAATCAAGATGGAAGCCATGTGGCGGCCTTTTAAGATCTTTAAACTTACCCAACTTGTTTTTTTTTTAATATACTCATACTATATTGGCCGTCATTTTGAATTTTAAGCATGTATGTCAAAACAAATTTATACCAAATACGGAGTTATCAATGGCAAAGAATACATCTTATACTTTAATTTAAACTTTAATAACTTTTTGTGGTGTTATAATTAATACAATACAGATGTAACGTAATTTATGAGGGTTTTAAAATGAAGATAAAAAGGCAGCCAATTGGCCCCCATCTTAAACATTTTTGCATGTCAAAGAAACAGCAAATTCCAGATAAGAATGTCAAATGGTCAAATGCTTTATCCCATACCTTAATTTAACCTTTGTAATAAAAATTAGTTGGTTTGTTGTAACTACATATAAATTACACAATTAATGTAGGTTATAATATTTTTAGAGGTGGCTGTATGCTGCCATCTTGAATTTTGGAAATGTCCATTACAGGAAAAATGAAAAAATAAGGGTTTCTAGTGATCAAAATACATGTATCACTAGGGTAAAGCATAAAGCATGCATATAGACAGTAGAAGAAATAAGCCTTAAATGCAAAATGTGCAGAAAACTTGACCGTATCCGGATGCGTTGATGCATTCTGGGGTGTTAAAGTGAACACTTTGCAGAGTGTGATCAATTGTACAGATTTTGAACACCTGCAGAACATATTTTAGGGGTTCAGTATGTATTCAAGTAGCTGTCGTGAAGTAGGTATTAATGGAGGGGAATTAAATCATTTTAATGATTTGTCGAGAGCATATTGACTTTTGAGCAGCCACATTGGATTTTGGTGGCAATGTAATTGTGTTGAAATTACATTACCAACAATTTCTCGTACTTAAAACACCGGAATACCGGAAATATTATGGCTCTATCGGCAATACTTAAGAGTTTTTAGTGATTTTTGACCCCAAATCCGTCATTTTTTTTATTTTCAAAAATGCCACTGTAACAATTTTGCAAACCTCCAACAATTATTGGCTTAGGTCCTAAGAACTAAATATATCAATAGAAAAAGTCTCTGTACTCCATTTCCATCCTTAAGGCACGCGGTGTGCTACACTTCCAACCGACTACTATGCTTATATTCACATATAATAGTTTACTAATGTTTGAAAAATTGGGGCGCTCTTCAAAAAAAATGTTGGCTGTTAATTGATTTAACAATATTAGCATATCCCCTATGCATTATATATTGAAGGATATACGAAATACCCACCACCTGGAATTCTTTCGAGGTATTGATCCTAAATACATACACGTAAACCTCTTATAGACGTCAGCGGTGATTTGAATACTCCATACCTGGTCATATAATGTGTTGAATCGATGGCTGCATTCCCGCGTATTCAAGAATTACTCTGGTATGGCTCTAAAAATAGGGAAAGAGATAGGGTGGTGGTCAATTTGGATACAGATAGGGCTTTTAGCCATTTTCACTCTTGAGAGCTTCTCCTAGACTCATCACGTTTAGACTTTGGGGACTGGTCATTGGACGTCGACCATTTGAAATAGGTGGGAACAAAAGGGTTTACAATAGACCATTTGCACGATCCCCGAAATGCATCTCGTTGGTGCCCATTTCCATCCGGCGAACTTATACCAGCCTCAAGTCGGCTTAAACTAAAACATTTCGGTGAAGAGCGTAAACCAAAGTACGATAAACCTAAACCCTATCGGTGACGTGCACTTATAGTTGTGTATTCCGTCCGGCACCCAAGGGGACAAGTAGGGCACAGTTACATGAAAATATCAGGTTTTGTCGTGAATTTCAACACCAGTGCCCGCGATTGCTTTTTGTTCTTTTGCTTATTCTTCTACATTTTGTAGATTAACTTCATGTGAAAAGGTATTGTATTGTAATTTTAGGCACTGTTCGGCGACGCGACAACGAACAATTTTTTTTGTTAAACAGAACTCTGGTACAAGTTCCAGGATGGAATGGGCACCAAACGGAGATGAATTTCGGGGATCGTGCAAAGGTCATTGTACAAATGTACACGCAAAACCTGATGTACTCAAAAGGCGCTAAGACCCAAATACAACTGACCAAGAAATGTTTTTATCAAATAAAAATTTATATATAATTTCAAATTCTTCTTGTCAAAAATTATAATATAAGGTAAGAATTTACATAATTTCTATAACACAAACTCTTATACAGTTAATATCTTTACTTTCAGGTTAAACAATTTCTTGAATTTCGAATTTCACCAAATATTTGCCAAAATAATTTGACGCGCTCATTTGTTTTCATTCAAAATGGATTTTAGTGTATCAAACAAGTAGGACTATTTTTGTGCACTTTCCTTAATTAAGCCGGCCATGCGAGAGTTCTTCGTGAAGCTGTTGTGAATGAAAGCTGACAGGCGGGAGATATATCGGTGAATGTTCAAATGGGCGACTCAACAGAAAATTCCCAATGTCATACATTCATAGAAGGACATGTAGATGTAGATGAAGCCATCTCCCAGCGAAATCATAGTGAAAATTCAGTAGCGGTGGGACTACAGAATAAATCAAATCCAAAATTACACTAGTTTTTGGATTTCTGTAGAATCCAATGAAGACTAACAATAGCACAAATTTTTACAGTACTGTTAAATTATATTTTCAAATGCGAAACTTTGTAGTGTTTCATCCAGAATATTTATCAAAATAATCAATCCAAACTATGTAGCAAATCCAGGATAAATCTTGTAATATAATTGATTTTCATGGCAAATTTCTGATGCAAATATCCATGAAACTGCATGGAATAATTTAAAAAAGTTAATGCTTTTTACTTTCATTGAAATAAAAATATTTCCTTTCTTTTTTGATACTCTTTTACATATGAGGATACCCTTAATCATAATATACCATAAAATTAATTTATGTCATCATGAAAGTAAGTGGAGTCCTTTTAAGAACCAAATTAATCAAGATTCATTTCTAAATCTCTGAATCTTCAATTATAAGGAAAAGAATGACAACTTCTCACTTGTCAAGATTTAACTTGGTTTTACTTATGAACTCCACTTTGTTTCATATAAATAATGTCAAGCTAGATCATTTAAAATTCAAGTGAAAACATTTGCCCATGTAAGATATTTCTTAATTTGAACAATTTGGAAGATACTTTGGCAAAAACTCACATATTTATATATTTCCACCAAACAAATGTTTTGACAGCTCAATTTCAATATCAGAATCATAAAATAATGTAATTTTTTTCTTTTTAAATCAAGCTATTTATATTTAATAGAAAATAAATGTTGATTGACTCTACAGTAACAATAAAAATGTTACATTTTGTGGCTTATATGGATTTGCAGTAACACCTATAAAAAACTAAAATAGGTGGTTAGGGTATGGGTACACAGAACAATTTAAAAATAAAATTTCTGGGGTCATTTAATTCAGCATTTTACTGTGAACAAACCAGCATTTAACACCAGAAAACGCCATGCCAGAATTCATTCCCATGGCCATCACCCTGTTTGACTGTCTGTGACCTTTAATTTGTCGTTTTTTAATATTCTATGAGCACAAGTCTATGATATTCAGTAAATAGACACATTTGTGATTAAAAGTAACGGCAAAACTGTTACATTATTAACGCCCCCTATGTTTTAAGGTGTGTTATTTTAATTGGCAATGAATAGAACTAGTCGACCAATGATGACCTAGATGACCATTTGCGAGCAAATTGAAATTTCATATTGCGAAACTGTGGCAATTCAACAAATCGAATACACCATCACCTCATGGATTTCTTTTTTGGTGTATTGAAAGATATATGTATTCATGAGAAACTAAAATCCTGAAAATTTGAGCTCTGTACCGGTGTGAAATTCAATATTCAGAGGACCGTAAAGGTTCGTTCATACTACGCTGCACTGCACAGTGCAGATATAACCGATCACTTGGCTGCAGCAACTCAACGTAACCTGCTGCAGCTGCAGTTAAAATAAATTAAACTCATTTGCAGTACCGCAATGCAGTATACTGGATAGAGACCGTAATTCGAGCACTGCAACTTACCGCAACGCACGTTGCAGTGTAGTATGAACGAACCTTTAGTAAAGAAATAAAATCATCCACAAGCACTATTTCCAAGGTTAATAAATTTCTGTATGCAAAGTAGGCAACTTACTTGATGAACAAACACATCCTCTTTTGTGTCATCTCTGAAATAGAACAAGAATATAACATTTCAATACATTTAAGTAGCAAGCAATAATACCAATGGTAGTAGTACAAAATTCAGGGGACATCCTTGCATATAATTGTATAGTTCCACAACAGTGACGATGGCAACAATACTAGCGCCATTACTCAACATGTGAAAGCAAATTGTAGCCATGTATTTTGTTTATTTCCATGCCTTTTTTGCAAATCGCTGTCGATTTGTACTACAAGGACATTTAGCAACAACTTAGGCGAGTAATTTTATGAGTTGTTTTGTGATTTCAGTAAATCCTCTGCTACACGTTTTAAATACACTGTTCTGCAAACCTAAAATAGAGCGGTCCGTAATGAAAACGTCATTCCGATTAAAGAATGCACCTGATTTGTTTGTATATGTGGGTTGCATTGCGAACTAGGTGGGTTGGTGCCAGCTGGTATGATGGGGTGGGGTAAAACACCTGATCATGGGAAGTTATCTTGTAAGCCTGTGGTATATGGCGGATGGGAAGCTGGGGTAGGGAGGCTAAGGGAGCTCACTTGCTTATTTAGGTCTTATTTATGCTTGATGCATCCTATGCAAAATGTAAATTTATTTGCAATTCATGAATTAGTGCTTCAGAATACTGAAAAATGCCAATATTTGGTAGCACGAAAATAAAGTACCAATTACCACCAAATTAGAGCTATGACAATGTTAAAAATACATCGGTCCTCGGACCGCTTGGTCGCCTGCCGTCGCGGTTAGTGAATGATAGGCCTAACATGACCTTTTACCTTGGCATGTGACCTTTGACCTCATCACAAATGAGGGATCCCATGTTGCACCTATGATTCAAGTTTGGTTCCAATTCCAATTGAATGACCTTTGACCTTGGCATGTGACCTTTTACCTTGGCATGTGACCTTTGACCTCATCAAAAAGTGGGGGATGCCATGTTGCACCTGTGACCCAAGTTTGGTTTAAATCCAAAGTATGAGGATATTACAGACAAATGTTAACCCTTTTTCACAACAGACATCAACAACAACAACAGACTACAACAGACAACAACAGTGGACAAAGTGATCCCTATGTGTCTTCCTTCCCTTAGGGCAGGCGACACAAAAATTACAACTACACCCATAAATTCTATTCTAACTGTTTGAATTACCACTGCAATCAATAGAGCAAGCTTTAAATGAGTTATTTTTAATATGGCCCGTTTCACAGTAATTGCCAACTTTTTGAGTTTTCACTTAAAACCATAGGAAGGTGATACAGAGTCACTATGTGTTTTTACTTACATCTCTACTAGACCTACCTCCCATAGCTAAACCAAATTATTTGTGCTTGTATCAGGAGACAGCCCACACAAAATGGTCAAAATTTTAACCAATATGGCATCAACCAAAAATACATGCCTTTTGTTTTCAGCTGCCATTTTAGCTATGTAGAGCCTGTCAGTTGTTACCTTTGAATTCTGTTGGGCAACTTGTGACACTTTATTACCATGTGAAAATAAAGTGTAGCAGAGTGCTCAAAAAACTTATATGGAGGCAATCAAAATTGAGTGTTGGATGTGACATTTTCCGTTCACAATGAATACTATTTTATTCATTTACGCCGACACTCCTGTGGTGGATATCTGTGGTATTTTATTGTATCATTTACAAAGACTATCCTTCATGATAATGCCCACACAAAATTATATGACTGGTCCTAGAATTCAGATATTGTTAATCGAAATCTTGTCCACAGTTTTCGGAAAGAATTTGGTATTCTGCCACAGGCTACGAATTCGGCAACGTTAACGGAATAAACCGCATGTTAAAGGTGCCGAATTTTAAGTGGTGGCAGAATACTAAATTCATCCACCAATTTTCCGTTCACAATTTCGTCCATCCAAACACTTTTGCATAGCCCCTGTTGTCTTTATGAATTAAAAGCTCATGTTGGTGTTAAAGGTGCAACTAGGCGAGATTTGGAGGCAACCAAATATTGTGTTCATAAATAGTAATTTCATATAGATGACACTCATAGATTTCTTGCCTTGTATTTCGCTACAGAAATGTCTTAGAGAAAAAAGGCGATTGGATTTCTTGTATTTCAATGTACAACATTTTAGGGTTTCTTGAATTTGTATTTTGCCTCCTAGACGAAATTTAAAATAATTTGTTCACAATGATCTGTACCAAAGAAAACATTCTTGGCTTAATCCTTCAGATTGGGATATTTGGTGGAAAGCTTACATCAGGGAAAAATCATAATACTTTCGATTTTTTAAGGGGGACACCCCCGATATGTGAAATCTCCGTTGACACTTTAAACTTAATTATTCTCTGAGAGCACTTTCAACTGTAATAGTAAATGTACATAAAGTTTTGACCAACCACTGTAAAATGCTTGGCCACACATTTAGTCACGTCCACCCCATTGGTCACGTCCAACACACGAGTTGCATCTTAAAAATGATGTCTGCAACTTCGAAAGTTATAGTATGTTTCAAGTTATTGTATGGGTTTGTGAACTACCAACTTACTTTGCAGGTTTGATCCAGTTTGCCATTTTAAAAAGAGAAAATTCCCTGTCACATTTGCAATTTGTCACGTCAAACAACAAGCTTCAATCAGTAACCATGCAAAATTTAACAGGTTTGGAATATGAGAAGGCATGAGATGAAACAAAGCATCACTAGCATATAGGTTAAAGTAGTTGTTCCATCTTACAAAGCTTTAAGTAGTTTTTGTTATAATTAATGTCAAAAAGATAAGATTTAAGTCAAAATTCCATTCACATGTCATTCAAACATTTGGGACATAAAGCTAATTATCTGCCAACTCCTCTAATGGGCCAGATTGCTTGGATTTGGTAACAAAATATTCTCCCAAATTACCAACTATCAATCCATGAAAATCATTGTTAGTTTTTTGATTTAATAAATTTAAAACTTTTTTATGGTCAAGGAACTGTTTTTGGGATACAATAGAAAGCAAAAATGTCATGAAAGGTGAAAATCAAGCATTCAATGTTCAATTTCAGTTGGAATTGCTGAGGTACATACTTTATCATTTATAATAAAACACAAGTGTAATTTCTTTGCCAATTAAGCTAAAATTTCCAAGACATTGAAAAAAATTATTGCATTTTTTATAGAAAAAAATGGCTCAGTTTCCAAATTTATGATTAAAACAAAAAATACATCGGTCCGCGGACCGCTTGTGTCGCCTGCCGTGCGCGGTTTGTGAATGATTAGGCTAACATCACCTTTGACCTGATATATGACACTTTGACCTCAAACAAATGAGGGCTTGCATGTAAAAAATCCATAAAACCATGTTTGTTTGGTTCCAATTGGAAAACTTTCAAACTTTTCAAATGAGCGTCAATTTTTACATTTTCAGCATACATTTACAAATTGACCTCACATGACCTTTGACCTCAGTATGTGAACCTTTGACCTCATTCATCAAATGTGGGATTGCCAGGTTGCATGGTGACTCCAAGTTTGGTGTAAATCCATAAAGTATGTGGATATTAGAGGCAAAGTTAACCCTTTCACAACAGAATTCAACAGAACAAACTTTACAGTGGGCAAAGTGATCCCTATGGTCTTCCTGCCTTTAGGGCAGGCCGACACAAAAAAGTAATAAAAAGGAGCAAAATATTAAGGTGTGCTCTATATTTCCTTAAGAATTTATATCTTACCCATTGACAAGAACAAAGCTGTCACTGAAGTTTGAAAAAAAATGACCCCACAGGTTGACAAAAAGTTGGCAATTTCTGTGATACGGGGCCTTATACAAAAAATGTTAAATGTGCAAAAATATTATGCGTTCCCGTGAAAAATCTGCGCATTACAAATATGAGGCAGTGCGAAAATATTTTGTTTCAATTTAGTGTACTAAATTGAACAAATTGTCAAAAACTATTTTAAGTTACATGTATCTGGAAAACAAGATTCAGAAAATTGCAATGGCATTCTGAGGACAAATTAACGTGTATTGTTGGATAGTTGCTTTCACCACATTCGTCATATCAAATTTCAAACAGGTTGTACCCAAATTATTGAAAAAAGTTTAAGATCGTCCATGACGTACACTCATGATGGACATGAACGAGTAACGTACTGAAATTGCATTTTTTGTGTTCAGTTTTTCAAATGAGCCTACTTGCATTCATTCTGAAACTTTTAATTTGGCCAAAACATAACTCTTGATAAATGTATGGCATGTAAATCGTAAAATGACTATCTGGGCCTACCACATGTCTTACAAACCCCCCCCCATTTTTTTTTCTTCCTGGAAGGTAACGAGACAATTAAATGCCACGGAGTCCTCGTCGCCGTCACGTTTCTGAATGCGAAAGCCTCCACTACAGTGCATGACTTACTCACCGATTTTATTTAAGATCCATAGCGGTCTTTAACATTGAACAACTTCAAGTTCCCGTAAGTTGTGGCTGATAAGTAAAAAACAAAGGGGACAAGACAAAAGGGGCCATGTCTCTAATAGCGTCCGTATGAATTTAAGACCCCTAGCGTTAATGAAAAAAAAATACGCGCATTTCAACGACGCGCTCCAACTTGCTTTTTCGGTACTTGACCCGACGCGCTACACACACTTTGTGTTACTATCCGGACCGCGATGTGCCGCAATTTAATGTGTTTTAATTATTTATTTAGTTATATATTTATTTAATTCCTAGTATTTAATTTTAAGTTTAAAAAAAAAAAAAAAAAAACATACTTAAAATAAAAAAGGATAACCATTCAGGTACGTTAATATTTTCACAAGAAAAAAAAAAAAAAGAAAAGTTTTTTTTAATTAATCATAATTAAAAAGACACCATTCATTCCGTTATACTTTCACAATCAAAAACCGAACATTGGCAAAAATATAAATAAATAACTTTAAAATATACATAATTAAAAAGGTGTGTGGGAACCCATTCATTCCGGTAGGATTTCACAAGTAAAAGAGCATTAGCGAAAAAATAAATGAAATAAATAAAAAAAAACACAAGATACCCTTTCACTCCAGTTAATATTTTACAAGCAAATGAAAGGAACATAGCGAAAATAATATAAAGAATTAAGGGAAATACAAACCTACTAAAACGGTACCATTCATTACGTGTTCCTATTTTCACAA
The DNA here is from genome assembly GCA_023653785.1 of Ophioderma brevispina. Taxonomy (NCBI): domain Eukaryota; kingdom Metazoa; phylum Echinodermata; class Ophiuroidea; order Amphilepidida; family Ophiodermatidae; genus Ophioderma; species Ophioderma brevispina. The sequence goes on from JAMKCH010008593.1 coordinate 19,028, forward strand.
GCAAAAAGAACATAGCGAAAATAGATAAATAAATAAAATGACACCATTCATTCCGTTAATATTTTCACAAGCAAAACAGCAACATTAGCGGAAAATAAATATAAATGAATAAAATAAAAATAAAAATGACACCATTTCATTCCGTTAAATTTCACAAGAATAAGAGCATTAGCGAAAAATAGAATGAATAAAAAAACAATACAAGATACCATTCATTCAGTTAATATTTTACAATCAAAAAAGAACATAAATGAACAAATAAAAAGACACCATTCATTCGTTAACGCTCAATCTTGAAAAAAGTTAATTAAGAACAAGAAATATATTAATACAACAAAAATCCGTCTGAATGAATAGATTCCCGTAGAATAAATAAATCCGCAGAAGAAAATAGATCGTCTTCTACTTCTTGCTTTAGGTTCTCCCCCCAAACAAACACCGAAGCCCCTCTTTGCTTAAATATATGTCCCCAAAAGAAAACCCCCTTTTTGGTCCCATCCGGGGACGGTGAAACAATTAAACTTGTTGAATATCGATCATATTGTAGACAACTCCCTTAATAAGTCCGTCTCAATGGAGTTTTAGTGTTACAGACGAACGTTAACAAGGGGCGTTGTAATAGAGTGTTGGAATTAATATTAAGACTAATGATGCATGATAGTACTACTACTAATTACTAATAAGATTATACTTTAGTCTCTCTATATTACCTGTACCTTAATAAGCCGTCTCTATGGAGTTTTAGTGTTGCAGACGGATCGTACAGGAGTTGTAATAGAGTGATCGATAGTTCTCTATCTCTATTAAGGTCCCTTAATAAGTCCGTCTCAATGGAGTTTTAGTATGCAGACGGACACCGTACAAGGGACGTAGTTGTAATAGAGCGCGGGATCAAACAAACAAGATCACTAGTCTGATTGATGCCTCACTGAATTATTCCTGTGATTGTCAATAACGTCAATCTTATACAACTCCTGATGATCGTCCTATGTCACTAAATCCATAGAGACGGACTTTTAAGGGATTTGTATAATAGTGATCGATAGTCAACAAGTTTAATCGTTCACCCGTCCCGGAGGGACCCAAAAAGGGGTTTTCTTTTGGGGGCAATATTTAAGCAAAAGAGGGGCTAGGTATAGTGTTGGGGGAAGAGGAAGGAAGAAGAGCTAAAGCAAGAACGTAGAGCGCGATCATTTTATTTGACGGATTTATTTTCAGACGGATCTATTTATTCAGACGGATTATTATGTATTAATTTATTTCTTGTTTAGAAATACTTTTTTTCAGATGAGCGTTTTTATACGGGAATGAATAGTAGCTATCATTTTTATTTATTATTCATTATATATTTTCCCTAATGTTCTTTTTTGTTGTGAAATTATTAACGGAATGAATGGTATCTTTTAATATGTAGTATTTATTTATTCATTATAATTTCGGTACGAGATTTCGCAACGTAAAAACGGAATGTTTATCCGGGCAGCAGGACTAATCATATACCAACGGGGACTGGGTACGGTATAGTTATTGAGTAAACAAGAGCAACGGGAAAAATATGGTAAAACATGCAATTCCAACGAGATCAGAATGAGTGATAGTGAAGTCGTCAAAGCTGACCGAGAAAACAGCATCACTGAAACGGATATTACAGAAAACGTAGAGGGATATAGCAGCAGAAACACCAAAATAAGTAAAGGTAGGTCGAAATTGACGGCAAAAGGTGTGATTTTCGTTCGTAGGAACCTTCACACTGCGGGCTAGTCGACTGCTAAGTAGTAATAATACTATAGTGAGCAACTAGCATAGACTAGCAAAATAATGTGACATGACTAACGTACGTCATTGTGCAGTTTTGACCACTGAATACCTTCCGAAGTTTCAAGCACAGCAAAATTAAAAAACAGACAGTAGGCGGAATATATTTTTTACGGAATGAATTAACATTTTCATATCAGAGACCGATATGATTTGTTGTACACAAGCTTGCCTGGCTGATTATGTCATTGCAACTTTAGAATAATAATAATTGTAAAATTATTATTATTACGCCTTACGGAATGAATCGCATTTCAATATTTCTTCAATTGCATATAGTAACAAATTTGAGTACAGTGTGGTCAAAGTATTTATTGAAACTACTTAATGTTGAGCCGAGCCGCTTCTGCCCGTACCGAGCGCGGCATATAATAAATAGTGCCCGCCTGCCTATGTGCGCTTGTTTTCAGTAAGCTAGGGGGTCTTTTTCTTTGGCCGCCATTTTACGGACGTATTAAGGGACATCGCCCATTCAAAAGATGTCAAGATTACAAATTATTTAAGTTGACAAAGCTTGTAAATGTGATAAAGATTAGAGGTTTATACAGGAAGACACGATTTTTAAAGCAAACAGACATAGATTTAATATTCATGAGGAGGAAAATTTGCTTGTTACAATAGTACAAATCCTCCCTCCCAATTAATTTTCACGAAGACTCGCATATGTGACGTAATGATCAATTCATGAAAACAAGTAACGCCTATGAAAAGTCTAAAAACATATTGAAAGTAGACACCCAAATTGATTACCTTTTATCCACTAAAATGTATTAGAAATTTGAAATCTTGTACACGTAAAAAAATGCGTTCAGGAGGGAGACCGCAAAAATGGAACGATTAATTTTACACGCACGCCTGTTCTACTGGAAATCGGCCATCATCTTGAAGAAGCCCAACCCACGACTTTAAATTCCAATATTTCATTACATCTAAACAAATCTGATCTTAAAAATTTAACCAGCTTACCGGAAAGCGTCTTCTTCTCCGAGGCTACGATGGTCTCGGGCTGTTGTTCCGAGTCCCGACATTCCCTTTTCAGATGTTTCTTCTGTCGGTGATGTTTCGCAAAAACCCTCCCTCACAGCGATTTTCTTTGTGCTGCGACGTACCACGGAGTTTCCGCGTAGCTTGTGGTAGGTCACTACTTCCACATGGCCCAGGTTTACCGCTTTGATAAAGGGGTGTCCATTAACGAGGGGCAAACCTGATATACTTTAAGAGTACAACTTCCGCGACCTGACATAATTTGACATTTCCCTACTTTTAATCATATTTGACATGCACTACACACCTATTAATGCATGCATCTGCATGGCATACATCCTTACAGATGGGTAACAGGGTTTCAGAGCCAAACACGCTCATATGTCCACAGTCCTAATCATACTCATTGATTCACCCATTGCATGTTTTTTTTCAGTCATCAGGGTTCATAACAAATTGAGATCATAGTCATGGACTTCCTCCAAAGGCTTTGATTTGGTCTTCCCTTCCCTCACTACGCGTTCCAGTTGGCTCAACTAAACCACTTTAGTGCCTGCCACAATAATACCCCACCACATCATTGGGCTCATTGGATAACATCACCTGCAAAGACCGAGTGGGTCCCGTTTGATCGGGTGTCCCACAGGGAAGGTCTTAGAGCCTCCTTTCATTTTTATTTATTTAGGTCTTATAAATGATCGGTGCAAAACTACCAACGGCCAGTTCCTGCTCTCTTGCTATAACGTTTGTGTTGGGGCACATTTGAAAATAGTACCCCCTCTAGATTTTTCAAATTGATATATTTTGCATGGTTACAAAGCTTTTATATAGGCCGGCCTACATAGCCCTCACCCTCACCTGAAATTATTTAAGCCCAAATCAGACGATTTCATCATACATGCGGAAATGGCTGTACCACAAGAAACACACAACCGAGAGTGGATTCTCATCACGCAACCCGGCATGCAACCATGTTTTACCGGTCGGCATGTTGACCTTTGTGGTTTTAATTATATCAATGAGTATATACGAATCTATATGATATTCATTAATAATAGACAAAGTTACAAGGTGGATGGCCCGATTTAAGGATTGAAGTTTTCATCTTGAGAGCTTTGGTCTTACTCCAAAACCCCATCCTGTAATTAAGTTTCGCAGCCGATATTTTCAATCCGTTTTGGCGCGAGAGCAAAAAACGTGATTTTGTAAAGAAGCCCATAGAGGTGTATCACATTTTCGCTCGATAACTTCCAACCAAACCAACATCCTTTTGGCTCTAAGCTTTCACAGGGTAAATGCCGAAAATAGTACTTTCTTCTGAGACCAAGATCTCTGACCACTTACGGCAAATAGGGGCTTCTGGGGACGAAGCCATTATTGAACGGCCATAGACCTTAAAAGTTACAGCAAACTTAAAAGTTAGCCTACAATTACCACCTGGATTTCTAGTTGTCCCTTTAATGTTTTCTCTGCTTTGGGTATGTTATTTTTATGTGTTAACTATATCTCTACTCTCTTCCAATGGCCTAGACTAACTTTGTGAGTAAAATTGATTAAATTTAATATTTTCTGAAATGTGCCAGTGCCATTTTCACTATCAATGATTTGATGCCAAAATTTAAGATTATATATAGAAAGCATGATCAAACTTGGCGAATGGGACATAAGTTGACATAGGCCTATACCTTGCAGATGTGATCTGAACCAACGCCTTTGTCTACTGTGACTGGAAAACAACTTTCTTCTCTCAATAATTCCAATAATTTCCTCTCTTCAATAATTCTAAAGTATCGCACATGATACTGATACAGGAGAAATGAATCGTTTCATAAGTTTTCACAAAGCCAGTTGCAAACGACACTATACCACCCCAGAGGGTGTATTGAATTGAGTCAATCCCACATGCACCAGTTTTGTGAAATTTTCAACAATGAATTTCATGTAATCCCACAAATATCTTACACATAACCCTGACTTTGTACACTCCATTTAGGCCACAAGGTGCAAAAACGGCTGATTTTGAATGAATTCTTCTTAAAATTTGTGAACTTTTTTGAAACGTGATCGAATTTCAAAACATAAAAGATGTTTTTGCCATATTTCTCCAGAAATCACACACAGTACTTTTAATTTTCCCTCTTTTTTCTCCAGCTGTTTTTCGCAAAACATTAAACCAATGATGTTGTGATGGTCCATTCATGTATGTTTGATATTTTATTTCTACAGTCATACCTTCAGCATTTCATTTTCCGAATAGTCCAAATTCTGAGGTATACGAGTAATCTCCAATAAAACGAGACCCCTCCGAGTGAAACTGCCTGTTCGGAATCTACACCATGCGTCCTCTTTCTTTCTTCTCCTGCGCCTTGCATTGCGAGAACTTCTGGACACATGTGAGTTAAAAATTTTTGTTTTTATCATAATTGGTATTTTATTGAGTTTGTTTAAACGATTGGGAAGCTAACCACAGGACGGTTAATTTGTGGGTAAGAAATCATTTGCCATCACATTGCGTATTTCTTTTATATATCCTACAATCTACATGTTTTTTGAAGTATGAATAATTGACGATTCATTTTTGCTCTGTAGTCCGCCATGAGTTCACATCAACCAGTCCACCTTCCTGTGACTTCACTGTGTAAGGCATAGATTGCCAGCAAGGGGCGATTGTCGGGCGATTTGCATTTCGGCTTTACATTCCCGTTTGAATTATTTACAAAGGCCCGCGATCCCTTGTTATCAAATAATCCAATTCAAAGGCAAGTCTGTCCTCACATCGGATACGGATGTACAGTACGGGAGCACAGCTTTTTTCGTGAACTTTCTTGTATAGGTGGCTCCTCGCAATAGCCGGACACTATGGGATATTTGTTACCACTTAAGTAGGCAAGAAAGTCTGTCCCGCAATAGAAACACACATCATGAATTGCATGACAACCGTCTATTGAAAGACATTGAAAAAGAGAGAAACTGCAAACCCTTTTTTAGCCTCTTCCCCAGGCCCGCAGGCATACTCCCTTCAAACATGTCCCTATTAACCTGTCCCTGCCCAAACAACAAAAATGCCAACATTCCTCACCTCTCCTCCCAGTGCAGTCCAGATTCCAATGAGGCATGATCTGCGACTGGACAATGCAAACGCAATACCCATGACATGGGAAGGACATTGTTAACATGCAATAGAGCTATTATATCAGTTTACAAAAAAAATAAAATATAAACAGAAATATTAAATTTAGGACTCATCATTTAAAAATTCATCCCACTAAAACAAAAGTGCTAATAATCTTTCACACATTGGCCACACCTAGCACTTTTGAACTCTATGTTGCTAGTATTTTTGTCCTCACCACCTTAATTTGTCCAGCTCACGCATGTGAAACAAGGTAAGAAATATACCACCTAAGTTATTAGTAATTGTGTTTAAATTACAGTTACATTAGTTAATTCAAAATACCGTACTGACCCGAGTGTAGTCCCAGGCTCGATTATAATCCCACACCCCCATTTTGAAAGAATCTAAAGGAATCAGTAGACTCCTATTATAATCCACCATAAGTTTTTTGCTGAAAGGCAATAGATTCATGCAATTGTTGTTATATCATTACTGTTTTGGAAGTATTTTCTGTGATAATATTCTTTACTAAATTAATTCGGACTTCATGCATCAGTTCTTTTACAGGCCTTCGTTGATCCCTTCATTTGCCACTTGGAAATAATCTGGAATAAGTTTGAAATATGAAAGACCTGAAATATGGATGCTCGTAGTGTGTTTCAGTTAGGGTGAAGATTCCATTATAATCCACCCCCTAAATTCAAGCTAATTTCGGTAAAATAGGTGGACTATACTAGAGTCAGTACAGTGTATGTATATATTAGACATGATTATATGTACTAAAAAATAAAATCCATCAAATTTTCTATGAGTTTTACAGTGGTAAATCTAAACTGACAATGTTCTGTCATCCCACGTTTGCAGAAATTTCAACCACCAGGGACCTAGGGGGTTTTTCTCAAGGAACGCGAAAATGCTATTTTTTAGCACCTTAACCCGATACGACCGGGGGAAACCCAAAAAGCGTAAAAAACAAAACATGTCCCCCCTATTTCAGGAAAATACGCACGTTGCCAGACAACTTAAGGTCCAGCTCTTGAATGTAAAGTCCTGCTATTGCGGGACGGTGAGTATGTCCCGAAAAAACTGTGCTCCCGTACGATGTATGGAAATTGACACTCACAGTAACAGACATAATAATTTTTTTTTTTTTTTGGTGTGTGTGTTTGTACTCTTCTCCCCCCAACATAGTTCTGCTGAGCATAACCTTTTTGTCTTCATTCATCTTTTAACATTTGGACATTCTCGTATATCAGCTAACGTCAAGGTTATGCCGCTGTACATGGCCTTGGTATCAACAATAATCAAATGCCAAATTTAAAGGTCGCATGGACATGCTTTAAACAATACGGATATTACCACCAAAAATGGTTTCCATTCATAGTATGTAGTGGTATCAATGTAAAATCTGCATGAAAGCATAATTGAGGTAACCGTATATGATAAAATTTGCATCATATCAGTGTTTTGGACAGAGGCTTCAAGAATTCCAACACGCAAGTGATTGTCGCGCTGGCAGCGATACCCGCGTGTGCTTCCGCGTAACAAATACGCGATACGCGTCCTGATCGTCATCGTGGAACGAACGTTCGCGTGGCCCAGTTTTCTATGATACGTACACAGTTGATTTATGCGTCGTACACGTGTTTGTATCATATAATGGCATAATTTTTTTGATTTGGTGGCCTGAAAATACTATAATATTCGCTCTATTGTCGACGGCTGCACAGCGGCGACCGTACGATAGGGAGAATCAGAACATAATAGCTTTAAATGCAGTTACCTTAAACCAGACAAAGAAACCGACAGAGGGAGAAGATACCTGGATGTTGCGGTGGTCGTTAGCCCACGTGTGAGCTATGTTTACAACTTGTTACTATGACGTCATTAACGGGGGTCAAATCCAAAACTCCAGCATCTTGATCCGCGTTCGCGAAAACAATGAGAAGGACCTCTCAGTTGGGTATATTTATCCTTGAAATTTAACACTTTCTCCTTCCCCGATTTTACTTTTCAAAATCTGTTGTGTGCGATATGATCATGAATACTGTTGATGTACAAATGTAAGAAATTAAGAAATGTCTACTCAGCCTATGTCCATGGACCTTTAAAGTAATCTGACATGTCAAGATTTTTCAAACTTATACCCCACAGGATCTTACAATACTACAGAACAGATCCACATGTTTTGTTGACCACAAACGAATGCGTGTCGACCTTTGACACGCCAAATTCCGAAACTGGCAACCACGTCCTTTGACCGTTTTAAGGGATTAAATAATTCTACGTTGAAAATATTCTCCATTAGTACTTTTTTTTTTTTTTCGCCGTTTGGATGAAAACAATGTGTGGATTCTTGTTCTGTAGTTTTGCTAAGATGCTACAGTGTCCTGTTTGAGGTAATTTGAAAAAAACTTTAACGATGTCGATGACTTTAAATTTGGCATTTGCTTATTTTGGATACCAAGTCCATGTACAGCTGCATAACCTTTACGTTAGCTGATATACTATGTCCAAATGGTAAAGATGAATGAAAGACAAAAAGGTTATGCTCACAGAACTACCCACCAACCAGGGCCATTCCCATGAACCTGTCACCATGGTGCCATGAACATGATGACGGCAGCCCAGGTCTTGCAAAACTTGGTGGGTTTCCTGCGGAACGATGCTTTGAATACTAGTATACTCAACCATTTAACACACGGTAGAATTTCGTAAAGAGCCGCACAAGTCCAAGTTTACTCTTGCAATATATTTTTTGCACGAGTCCATGGACGTCGCACAAATTTCTTGTACCTTTTTTGTAGTAGCCTATGCCCCTACACAGGCTACTACAGTTGTTGCAGGAGGCCCAAAATTGCTTAAAAGCCCTAGTAAATGGTCATTACCACTCACTGCATCGGTCACAAACTTAAACTTTTGAGTGATGGGAACGTTGATTATGATATGAATGCATGTCTGATGTTTCTACGCGAGTCGACTCTCACGAAATTCTACCCCTTCCTGCCATTGCGCGATTTAGTTTCAGGTCGATCGCCAATTCACCCTTTCTAATTTTACACAATTTGTTTCCTATACCTGTGATCTCAAAGGCGCATATTAACAACGGGACTGATCGATTTAAAATCCGTGTAAGTGTGTTCCTTAGTAATTTATTAGTAATATGCTACTTCATACACTAACAGCTTGTTTTGAATTTGAGTCAACTACAGTAGGCACCAGTAGCTCTGCTTGTTTTTGGCACATTCGTTCACATTTGTGACCTAAAACTGGCAAAATTTTACAGAAAGAATTTAGTATTGTGCCACCACCCTATGAATTAGGCAGCCTCAATGGAATAAACTGCATGTTGAAGGATGTGGTGTTAGAATACTGAATTCATCCCATTCCAACCCAATGCGCCCAATAACATACCTCTTAAAAAGAAAAGCTCAAAATTTTATTTTTAGCATACATGTTGAATGTTATTTTCTTCTAAATTTAGAAAAGGCCATCAAAGTTTAGGTTTGGGATTTATTCCGTTTTATTTCAACTTACGATATACGCCTACATTATGCATTTACACTCCCTGTTAAGGTGATATTAGGTATTTTTTAAACCGGCGAGGATTAAACATTTTTAGCTTTTTTCAAGATTCATCTCGCTGCCTCTGTTAGTCAATATTACACCTTGTGAAATTACGTCATGTAACTTTTGGCATACAAGCTTTCGTTAACTATTGACTATCCTGTTGCTAACACTCTAAAAAATACTTTCAAGGTGGAATCAGGTAATATTTATTTGTGTGAAGAGTGAAAATTATTGAAGAATGTGAGACAAAAATTTGGTCTTATCAGCTACACACCATTTTGGCATGCCTCCTCCTTCGATTAGTTAATGGCATAATGATGTACATATGGAGGAGTCATGCTCAGCAGGACTAGACTGCTAGCTAGCTGGCAGGACCACTTAGCAATCCGCTGTGCATGTGTGTGGAAGTGCTTGTGTGTGTGTGTGTCACTAAAATGTAACTTTAGTTTTTCTTTAAAATTGCGCTATTTTAAAAAAAAATTGACCTCAATTGAAAAGTTGAAGTTCAATTGGAACCAAACTTGTGTCATAGGTTGCACCATGGGATCTTTCATATGTTGATGTGGTCAAAAGTCATGTGCCAAGGTCATAGGTCATGTGAGGTCAAGTTAAAAAATAGGCTAAAAATGTAAAATTGACCTCAATTGAAAAGTTGAAGTTCAATTGGAAGCAAACTTTGGTCAAGGTCAAAGTTCATGGAGCGGCCCACAGCTTAAATTCTTTGAATATAGCGAGCGCGAAAGCCGAGAACCGCGAAATTCTAGTTTTATTAGTTTGGTCACGTGTGACCTTCTGATGGTCACACGCATGACCAAACTTTATTTTCCCCCATGACAAAATAACTCAAGTGAAAGTTTGGTTTGGACTCAAGTTTATTAATATGTAAAAAGTAATAACAGATTGGTTACATTGACAAAACCACATTGGGTTCAAAGTAAAAAAAAGTGGGCTGAGCTTCCTGAGCCAGTCAGAGATGATTTCATTGTTTATAGCAGTAAGACAATTTTTAAGAAACGTCTGAAAAAACATTTCACTGAAATAAGCTTTGAAGAGCTGGAGCTGGACTCCTAAGTAATTTTATTTTCTAAAATGTATTTTTTATAAATTTGTTGTCTGCAGTCTGCCATATCTTCCTTGCATTTCCCAACATGTCTGCTTTTTTGTGAGGGTGGGTGTTTAGGGTTATTAAGTATGGGTTTTTGGTGGTTTGTGGTTAATGGGTTATTGGACATGTTGGGTTTTCTTGTTCAATGAAATATGGCTGTCTGATTTCTTGTTTTTAAATGAAAATTGAGTGCAATATTCAAAATATTTTGTATTTTATCAATTGTGTTGTGCTTTGCCTCAGTGAGTCGGAGGAATCACATCCTTTGGATGACAGCGGTTTCTTGCTCCTGATTTCCTCCTGGCTAGCTCACTGAGGCAATTTTAATTTTAATTTTTTTTATTTCTTTTTCTTGATAGGTCTGTATATTGTTCAATTTTGATGTTCTTAGCCGAATATGTAAATAAATAAATAAAAAAATAAAAATTTACTGGTTTTGGGTTACAATCGAAGAATGGCCCTTTGTTTTTCGATCAGTATTTTGTCAAAGTCCAATAATTTTAAAAAGTTTTCAAAATATAGCCGGGACCAGACATCCAGGAGTTCAGACAAAATCGGATTGCAGTGTTTCTAGTTTTATCAGCCAGCGAAATTTCCCTGGTTGCCGAAATTTCCCTCAACTAGTAGGGGCAAGTCCTTTGCCATTGATTTTTAGGAACTTTGCAAGGCTACGAGGCTATTTGATATTTTTTACATTTTCAAAGATCGGAAAAAAAAAATCATGCACAACCAATTACACACAGCTGCGGGAGAAAACTGCCTTCCTATTGGGCGGCAAGACCTTATAATATAGTAATTATTCACGGTCGTGACCAATTGCCTAAAGGGAGATATTAATGTTAATGACGTAAACAATAACTACGACCAAATATTCGGTCATTAGGCACTTTACATGTTGAGGGTTGTCTACCGATGTCTTGCAGCCCAAAAGTAAGTAAATTTGCTAAACATGGACTCATTTAGAGAATCATTAGACATTAAGTTCAGCAAAATTGTTGTGGGCCGCCACCTGGCAGGACCACTTAGCAATCCGTTGTGCGTGTGTGTGTGTCGCTAAATAGTTTAATTTTTTTGTGTGCCGCCAGCTATAGCTGGCAGGACCTGCCACTTAGCAATCCGTTGTGCGTGTGTATGTGTGGATGTATGTTAGGCACCGGAGTTTTGCGCGATTTGAAACGGCAAAATGCGCGATTTTTAAAGTCAAAAATCGCGAAAATGCGTTTCCTTATGTTTGCCCTACAGTCAACCAGGAACACGAAAAAGTCTTTGCAAAAACTATGCTCAAACTTCCAAAGTTGACATCCTATTTCTTACTTTTTTCTCGGCTGAAAAATTACAAGAAGCACATCATTATCACCTGTTATCACCTACATCTCCTAGTAAGTTTCATTCAAGCCTGACTTAATGCCTTTTCATTTTCTACGCTCGGTTTAGCAATATACCTACGATACCCACTGAAAAATTTGGCAACCCCTGAGTGCGCACACGTCAGGGGCGGTGGATGCAACAAGGGCGATCGATCAGGAGGGGGTGGGGGTCACGATGTGCTTCCTCCCCCCAGAAGAGGAGGTGACCATCCTCAGACCTCAGAACCTCCCCTTGCCGTTGGGGGGGGGGGGGCTGGGATACTTCATACACCGTTGGAGGACGGTGACTTCGAACTCATGGGTTCTGCGCACACGAGAGATGGTGATCCCCTAGGACGTAAACAGACGGCAAGCCCTTCTCCAAGAGGTCGAGCAGCTGCTTCAGAAGGCGGCGATCCTTCGGGGACCGTCCCGCGCCGTAGCATTCACCTCAGCGCATTGTCTCTCCCTCAAGGAAATCCGACGAGGGTGGGCTCCGATCCTCAACACGAACGCGCTCAGCCAGTTCTTAAGTCATACCTCTTCAAGATGGGGAGCCTATCAGCAGTTCTCAAGGGACTCATCAGAGCCGGGGGAGCAGGGGAGCATCCACTCGTGACTTAAGGATGCCTTACTTCCACTCTCCGATAATCCGTACACAGGAAGGTGCCGGTTTACTATTATCGACCAGTGTCCCGCACAATTCACCAGGATAGTGAGATTGTAGCAGAGTTCTCGGGCGGAGAAGCCATTCCCTTCGCCTACCTGGACGACTGGCTCTTGGCAGCGCCTCAGGTAACACAACTTCAAGCTGATCTCGCCGGAATAGCATTGTTGTTCGAGGCATAGCATCTATCTCCGCCGGGAAAAACTACTCGCATCAGACCCATCTTTCATTCCCAGGACTGACGCAGTAGAGCGGGTGAAGAATGAAGAACCGACACTCGCCTATCGGGGTCTTGGGACAAGGAAGGTTGACCAAGCATCACATTAACACATTGGAGCTGTGGGCTGTTATCTGGCGCCGAGGCTGACTCTCCTTCTGGTCAAAGGGAGGTCACGTCCTAGCACGGTGCGACAACATGCAGGTCGTCTCCTACTTAACAAGCAGGGAGGATCCGGGAGGAGTCTGAATCATTTGCCTATATACAATCCTGGAGTGGTGTCTACGTCATCAGACCATCCTGATGACCATCCTCTTTCCCGGGGTAGACTAGACAACACCCTGGCAGATAGCATGTCGAGGAAGACAGCCGAGAAGGCAGGACCTTCGAGAGTCCGGGGTCGTCGTGGAGTAGCACCTCATCCATAGTGAGAATGGATTCTACGGGCTGGATATCCACCCCCACGTGGATCTGTTCGCAAGCCGCCTCAACACCCGCTCCCGAATACATGCTGTAGACCAAGGCTCCCACCGGATATCGGCCCACGTCATCGGGGGGCCCCACTACCGTTATTATGGCCGGGCCCTTACGTTCACGGGGATACTTAGAAATGGATATGGTCTTTCCGTCATCGGGGGTCCCACTACCGTTCTTACGGCCGGGCCTTACCGTTCACGGGAAATACTTACATGATAATACTTTTCAGCGGCAATCACCCAAGACGCCCATCTGACTGGAGAGGCAAGGAGACCTCAACAGGAGGATTTTATAATTCCCATACATGTCAAGCACCGGTACGAGTGCAGGAGGACATCGCCAAGTGACCTTAGGCGGCAAATCTCTCAGCCACCATACGGGATTGGCGGAATGGCATCACAGGAATCACGTGTCGAGCTCGCCGCGCTTTCTGAGCATTCGAGGGAACGCGTGCATTCAAAACGGCCACCCGATCGATCTCTAGTGCCAGCTTGGGACCTGCCCACTCAGTATCCAGCATCTCTACAGCTCTCCTTAGGAGCCTCTTCACCAGGCGTCCTTAACGGACACCACCCAAAGAGACTCTCTTCCTTGTCGCCGCAGCATCAGGCAGAGCGTATCGGACACCCTTGATTTGCCCTCTATAGCAGAGAATCATCTCACCTTCACGGGAACGCCCGGTCGTATTTCCCCCGGATCAGGTTACCTGGACAAGAATCAATCTCTTCAGCTTCACTCCACAGCCGATTCATTCCTCCCGATCTCCGACAAGCTTCAGGTTCCAGCGCTGAAGGACCCTAATATGTTGATGCGGTCAAATGTCTGTGCCAGGGTCAAGGTCATGGGGCGGCCTACAGCTGATATTCTTTGAATTATAGCAAGTTGCGAAAAAGCCGAGAACCGCGAAATTCTAGTTTTACTTGGGTCTGGAGTTGATTTGTGCAGGGCTCGAGGGCCCGTAACACATGTCAGGTATAAGAACAGAAAAAAGGCCACTCGAAGTCATGCTTAGCAGACTGATACATTTGAGCTCGGCTGACCATGCCTACCACGTTACGTAGGATTGCAGAGCTCAAAATTAGATCGGAATAGAAAGGCGACGTGCAGGAGATCCCCTTAAGAGGGCGCTATATAGCAAAACCTTGACGCCGGACTCTGTAGCAAACTTAAAAATAAAGCTCCAATGCCTTGAAGAGAAAAGATGCACTTTTTACCCCCCACCTCATCCTAACAAAGGACAACCACTTTCACCTAAGAAGAAAGCCACTTGAGTGTCTTGTTAAAAGTGAGTGGGTGTCCTAAAAAAGTTCCCAGTTGTTCTAGCTGGTCCTTTAATTACTATGGGACACAGAAGAACCAGTTTTCCTCATTGTAGTGGGAAACTTATTTTGGGCTGATTTTTCCATCTTAGGACATGACCCCTCCAGAAGACGCCAAAATGTTAAGAGAGATGACCGAACTATAATCTCCAGGGGTTATCCAGTGCTGATTACAATAATAAAATTACATGCACGGTACATGTGGACAAAAATGTTACATGCACAAAATCAATGTTGCATGCACACATTGTTTAAATCAGGTGTACATGTACTTCTAAATCAAACAATATCATAAGAAAATATCAACTGCAACACCATTTGGCATTACTTGGTGTCTCATGAACTAAAATTTTGATCATGATAAGGTCACCCACCTTTTTACAATGCCGATGCAGCTGATGAATAGTAATGCTACATGTGCTTTACAGGGACTGACTTTAAGGAGAGTGGAGCGGAGGCTCCCCTACAGTCTCCTAACACCTTTTAGGGAGAGTGATTAAAGGCTCACCCTGTGGAATCTGTTCTTTCCCTGTAGCAGTGTGTGGGAAATGCCATAAACCGCTCCCCTCAAAACTCTCACTGATATGACCAGGAGAGCTTTTAACCGAGCACCACCTTATTTTAAGTCAGTCCCTTGGCTTTAATGCATGTACTTGGATTTTACTTTTTCCAATTTCAAGTGATTGTTGCAACTCTCAAACAGGGTATTGTCATGTGTATTAAAACAAACTATGATGGCGTATTCTGAAAGGGAGTCAACTTTAGATCCCGGGTTTAAACCAGGGTTAGTTCCTACATGCGTCGGACCTTTTCTTTCCGCAAACATCTCTAAAAATGTTACGGGTGAGAGAATTCTCATAGATGGGTTATAACGGGGAAATCGACAGAAATTTCACACGCCCGTTGTATCTTTAAACAGTATTTTGAAGAAAAAAGTCACTCCTGTAGGGACTGACTGAGTATCAACCCAGGCTAAAGTTACTCTTTGGCTGGTATTTATGAAAGGTGAGATACTTTAGTCCCAGGTTTTAAACCGGGTTAGTCCTCTGAGTGGGACCTTTTTTCTTTCAAAAAGTGCCAAAACGGTGTGAAGAAATTCTCTGGAGGGGCCGTTTTCGGCCCCATCCTGAGGGGAATTCTTATCGCAGTTCCTTGGTTAACATTCGTAGTATGGTTGAAAAGGAAAAAGGTCCACTTTATGTAGGATTAACCCTGGTTTAACCCAAGGACTAAAGTTAGTCTCCCTTTCATAATTAACAGCCTTAGAGAATACCAACTGGACATGAACATTTGCTAAGATGAGAGTGAATTGCAAACACATTTAATATGGCTTGGTGCAATCACATGTTTATGTAATGAAACGTAAGGAGTGCGTATCCGTGGCACTGAGACCGTTGATGACACGGCAGCAAAGATACATTCTGTGTGCTACTTTGGTTACAATCATGAGAATGAGAGGGGGTAAGTAACTTCGTTAGTTGAAACGAAAGTCCAGTAAATGGTTGATGGGAGAATTGGGACGTAGTTGTACAATGCATAATAATACACTGCTACAATTTAATTTCCTATATGTGTAGTGAGTGTGTGCATGATCAGTGTTTTCATTTGTACACGTTTGAGAGTTGTCAAATTGGGGGGTGCTAGGCGACGCAAAAAGAAAACCCTGTTTTACGGGAAAGCGGACCTTTCGAGTAGGGTCGGTGGGGTGAATTTTTTCTTTTGTTCTTTTATGGGAGCTCAAAATTGGCCTAAAATAGCCACCCCCACATCTGCAAAAAATCAAGAAAGAGAAGAAAAAATTTTTTACAAATGTTCTAAAAAATATTTGCCAAAATTGATAACTTTGGCCTAAAACTGGCTGAATTACATGATTTGGAAAATTTAAAAAAAATTCGCAAAAAAACTGAAAAATCAGGGTCGGTAGGGCCCGTTAAAACAGGGTTTTTTATTCGCGCCTTCGGCCCAGGGTTCGGAACTTCCGGAAGAAACCTATTTCTTCCGAAGAATGGAAGAAACTGGGAAAAAAAAAAGGAATTTCTTCCAGTTCTTCCGAGAAGAAGAAGAAACTGGAAGAAAGTGGAGGGGGAGGAAAAGGGAAAAACCGAAGAAAGAAATAAAGAAATGTATTATGAACAACAGAGAATAACCGATATGAGCGGTATTTGTGGAAATCGGGACGATTATGACCTTATCGGAATCTAATCGGTATCGGCAAAATTTTCATTTTTTACCGATTTCCATACCGAGTATATTAAGATCAAAGAGGTCAGAAACTTCGAATTACAATTTCCAACTGATGGCCAAAGGGTGAAAATAAATCGGAACTGAAACAATCAATTTATTATTTTATGTACACAAGAGTGTGATGTGGTTCTAACTTACTATTTTGCGTTTTAGTGGTTTACCTGACCCGTTTTGGGTTTACCTGACGCAAAGTCATCATTCCATCACGATTCTGGTTCCGCTATTGCGACAATTAAAATGAATTTGGAGTTCCCCGTCGGCTCACATTTAGTTGAACACGTGCTGCCGCAAGCGAATTATCAATCCATAGAAGAAGTACAGCCACGTGTTGGAAGCTACTCTGAAATACGCACGAGGCTAAACCCGTTAAGAGCAGTAATAGAGGGCGTGTGAGAATACAAGGTTCAGACGACCCCATGTAGGCCAATAAAATTATTATATTTTGGAGTTGCATGATGATGAAGACGGGATTTAGAAACACAAAATAGTTAAAAAATATTTAACAAGAGGAAATGTTATAGGGCATGAATAGTGGTTTTTGAGTTCGATGTTGGTTGGTTATGACAGGTAACTATATTGGTGGATTGGGGGAAACTGAAATATCTTACATCATAGATTTTCACGACGGTAGTTTTACGGTCACCCCGACTCGCAGGTGATGCACAAATGTAAACGGAAATGATTATTTTAAATATTTTTAATTAGTTTTGTCTCTAGATAGATTGCGATCCTTTGAGATGAAAGCATTACAAATTAGGCATTTAAAAAAAACTTGGAGTATAAAAATAAGAAATCCTAGATCTATGGAAAAAGTATACCTATCGTATTTTTTTTTTTTCATTATAGATTGGACAATGTTTAAAACTTAAACAGCAATGCTATAACGAAAGTGTTAGCGTACTAACGCGTACGATTCATGGTGCTTGCGTTATAAATGCGTAAGTATTCCGCGCGGCGCAGGGCGGAAAACCCGGAACCAGAGCAATTATGAAATACGCATATTTTGATGGAACCACAACACAGCAGAGTTGGATTGTGAATTTAAGTTCATGATTCGAATCGTCTATCTTTTGAACTTTACGTCACAAATCAACACTGTTGGTTGTTTAATCAAAAGTACGGTTACGCGTTATAAGAAATAAAAAAACTGAGTTAGCCTTGAATTTTTGAGTCAGATTTCAAGAATGCCTCGCGCAACCACAAGCCAAAAATTTGGGATTACTTCGGATGGTGGATCCAAATGATAATTCGCGAGGCCCAAAGGTCGCGGAATGCAAAGGGTTCATCTCAAGGAGTGCGGTGGCAATCATCCGCAAGCTCAAGCTTACGGACAAAAATCTTAAAAACCACTTAAAAAAGACTCACTTTGTCAAATTAGCCGAATTGAAAAGGCCACTGACAGACGCCGTTCGCTCTAAAACGCAAGCGACGATGAAGGAAGCGGCACAGCCAGCACAAGCCCCAAAATGCCTAAAGGTGCTATAAACAACTCCAGCTTTCTGAAACGAATTGTTGATAAGGGTACCCTTGGGATTCGACAGATAGTCGTGCGGTGAAGGCTACTTATAAGTTGGCCTGGATGATAGCACTCATTTGCAACGTTTCAATAGGTAGATGATGTAGGTTTTCGGGGTTTTTGGCACCAAACTGGAACCAAGATTATAAGGCTCCCAGTCCGCGCTCATCTCAGTGAACGGTCAACCAGGAAATACATAAGCGAAGTAGAAAGTGCACGTCAAGAAGAAATCAAAAGACGCAAAACTTCAGTTCACCACCGACTGTGGTCCTATACGGTCGGAATTAATTCATGATGAGTTTGAGTTTGATGGTCATTGGATGAGCCCAGAGTTTAAATATGAGCGTGGCATCTTCAGCGCATCCCTATTCCCAGATAGTCACACCGGAGACGCAATTGGGGCGGAAACGCTACAAATGCTTCAAGCACTGGGAAAGTAACCGGGATCAATCCACACGCTTATGAGAGATAACAGCCCAAGTGGTGCTGGGATTACAAAAAGGGCAGATGTCAGCCACCAGGGATGCTTCATCCACACGCTACAGCTAGTCATCGGCAATGGAAAATCGACACCCAAAGATCTGTCACGACATATTTGCTATTCAGTTGGACGAGGAATAGTAACCCACTTCAATCATTCAACTCTCGCGTATGACCGTCTCGAAAAGCTCCAGACCAAGCATAAAGCTACCTCATCACCATATTCTCCAAGATGTGCAAACTCGTGGAATAAGCACATACTACATGTTAGACGCATACCAGGAAGCAGAGAGAAAGTCCTTGTCGAGTCTGCCAAGTCTTTATGAAGGTCCAAACCAATGACCGGGGCAAATCAATGGAATTTGGGAAAAAAACTGGTCAAATCACTAGAAATGTTTGAGACACTAAACCAGGGAAGCCAGTTCTAGTACTGCACAGTGCGCTATGGTGATTCCCAGCGTTACATGCTCCAGCGATCGCTTGCCCAAAATGACGATGATCAGGGAATCAAAACTCTCACCAATGCTATGCTTGAATCACTCAACCGCCGATTTGCACACAGGGAGTGAGAACAACGTTCTGGTTCTCGCAACCTTTCTAGACCCTCGGTATAAAGCTTTGTTCTTCAAGAAAGCAGATTACAGCAGAAAAGCGTTCAAGTATGGATGGTTAGAGGAAGCGAAAGATGAAGTTCCCACAGAGACCACCAGCTACTGCTACTCCAGACGGCGATGAAGGAGACGGCAATACGGATACGCTTGAACCAACTGTCTGCAATGTTCGCGGCATTACCTTCAAGGAAACGGGCGCACAAGCAGTTGCAAACGCCAACGGGCTAACCTGTAAACAAAATACCCGAGTACACATCTGAGCCTTTGCTGAAGCGAAATGCCAAACCCCTTACTCTGGTGGACTCAGAAACCACGGCCGCTATCCGTTGTTGTCGAGAGATTCCTAGGACGTAGATTTATCAGCACCCGCCAGCAGCGTTCCAAGTGAACGTCTTTCAGTGAAGCGGCGGTATTTACCAGGCCAAGAGAAAATCGGTAACATACCAAGTAAGGGGAGATGTCCTGGTTATTAGAGGGGAAACCTGCCTATGTTTGAAATTTGAGTTGTAAACTTTATGATAGTTACCCGCGAGTGGCGACTCCGTGACGTTTGTAGTATTAACTTTAATTGAAGTTTGAAGTCGCCACTCACCAGCGACTCCGCAGTGAACGTTTCGTTGAATGTCGATTTTAAGTTTGCATGTGGGTTTCATCATCATGAACTTTTGATCGTTTCAACATTTATATGGATTGGTGGACAACTTTGAACTGTTGAACTTGCCATTGGAGTGTATTTTAGAGTTATCTTTAAACTCCTTGAACATTTTGAACTTCACCAGTAGCGGTATAGTAGAAGATTATTGTAAGTTGCTAGCCAGTTGGACAGGATTTAGTGCACATGGACATGGACAGGACATGAAAAAGAGGTAGGGGTAAGATAAAAAAGTAATGTGTGTGTGGTCTTTTTTTATTATTATTATGATTATTTTTAAGAATATTGCTTCAGAGAAGTTGACTTTCAAAAGTAATTGGCAGGACTAGTCGATTTAATAATAATGCATGCTTAGTTCCACTGTGCATTTGCCACGCCGACACCAATTGGTGCGCGTCCATCATCCCTCTGAGTCGGAGGAAAATCCAGCAGAGTCAATTTCCGGGATC
Organism: Ophioderma brevispina; assembly: GCA_023653785.1. Lineage (NCBI taxonomy): Eukaryota > Metazoa > Echinodermata > Ophiuroidea > Amphilepidida > Ophiodermatidae > Ophioderma > Ophioderma brevispina. The sequence goes on from JAMKCH010008593.1 coordinate 39,595, forward strand.
GAAACCCTTGACCTATGACTTGAGGTACACGTAAAGTGTACATTGTGTGCGTAGACAGCTGAGCTACGGACGTTGATGGACAGATTTAAGCCGCCTGACGGCAGTAAAGAACACAATTTGCAACTGCAAGTATTAGGAAAATATTAAGAAAATTTACTGAACCACTGCTGTATAACCATAAAAACAAACTTCGTACATGTTATGGACACCAAAAAGTACACTAAAGCTTGTAAAAAAATTTAAATTGGGTTGCATCTGCTCCGGGAATTGCCTGGACGAAGAAATCGATCTGCTACTTTATGGTAGCTTCTGGCTGTCGAAACGGCGATGATTACTCACAACATACACAGGAAAAATCGGATCGGGATAGGAAAGAACGATTGTGAAATTTAAAAGCGATAACGGTTTTTTATAACAGATATTTAGGGTGTGATCGGTTCCAGACACTAATGAACAAACAGGCTAAATTACACCATATTCATCAGCTTTGCACTTCAAAATAATCAAGGCTACTTTAGTTATTTAAATTTTACAATCTTTTTTTTTTCAAAATTAATTTACAAGTGTATAGCAGTTAGTATACCTTTGCAAGTATATAGTAAATTTGTTCCACAATGTGTTTGACTTGCTATCAAATTCTACAGATGATTAATTGTAAACTTATTTTCAAGTCTTCCAGGGCCACATTTATAATATAACAGTTGTTGTAATTGTGATTGCCAACCATGAAAAAGATATGTTAAAATCTGTATTGCCCAAATTTGTTTTAATTTTAAATACAATCATAAAAGTAGACCATTAAGTGTTCTTTGTTTGTGTAATTTCTTAGTGGAGAACCTGAGATAGGAGGAATATATTTGAAGAGATGTTCAAGTCTTTACAAGGAGACTCGGCCTTGGCCTGCTTTGTTGTGAAAGTGTGAGAATCCGTTTTCTTCCTATTTTTATATTTAGGCCTTGTGAATAAATGTGAGTAATTTTGCAATTGTATGGGGTAGGTAGGGGGGCGTACACCCTGAATGGTTATTTTGAATTATTCACTATATTTCATTCACTGTATAATAAAAAGCAAAACTGTATGTCATTTGTTTAAATAGAATTTTTTATGAGCTGTAGTTTCTTCCCACTTTCAGTGAAGGAGAACTGGAGGACAACGGTGTTCTTCAAGTGGACAAAACCGCGCGAAAAAAACGCGGTTTTTTAAGACAGTTTTTTTCCGCCTGTGGAAGGAAAATGGCAAAACCCTGCTTAGGCCTAATTTTTGGCTTACGAAGTAAGAGTAAGTATATATGAGAGTGCGGTGGGGTGACAGATTAATATGTTCATCAAACTTTATTTCCAATTACTAACAGTATGAAAACAAACAGTGAGATGAGGAGTCAAGGAAAAGGTCTATAGGGCCCAAAAACACTCACCCCCTTGGCATACATAACACATAAGAAACAGGGCATGCATAACTATCAAGAAATGCACAGAAAAAGTGACTTGAACCAATTTTGTAACATATTGCTTGAAGACAAAAAATCAGTTATAGTCAATATCTTGGTTCACTGTAGTTGTCTGGCGATCTTTGCATGCTTGTTAGTAAGGTCTCTACCAAAAAACAGGGAACCATTTTTGGACCATCAAGTCAGTAACTGTCAAGTTGTAAGTGATATCCACCACATGTGCTTATGTTTTGGCTTGGATGTTTATGTTTTGGCACAGATGGCCTTGCAGGGGTCTACTGTCCTATCTGCAGTTCATTCATATAGCAACACCCTAGTAAGAGGTAGTGCAATAACATATGATTTTTGTCACAAATGGAGTATGGTACCTCTTAAATTTAGAAAGTTTTCTTTGTATGACACTCTCTAAAAATGATTACTTTTTCCTTTGAATGCCAGTTCATTATTTTATTATGAACTGTGTGTAGTGTGGTTGTTGTGTGTGTTTGCTGTGTGGGTGTGTTTGTGGTGTTGTGAATTTGAAATTAAATGTTCATTGTAAAAAATGTGGTACATAAAATTAAAGTTTCAAAATGGGGGTAGGACAGCAAAAACAATTAAATGTGACAGGTTGGGGAGGGGGTTTCTCACATATCAAGTTGTCAAAATTGTGTCGCCCATTGCGTTAAATTGCTCTAAAATAAGACAATTGCAGGGGGTCAAAACAGCGTGGAGTATTGGGCTAGCTAGAGGTGAATAAAGGGGGATGGCCCGATTTAAGTATATGAAGTTTTTATTTTTGATAGAATGACTTCACCCCAGAACCCTCTGAAAGGATCGCGCCGAATACTAAAATCAGTTTTGAGATGTGTGGGGCTAAAAACGTGATTTGTAAGTCCCAATAGAGTACTTGTAAAATTAATATTGGTCGACCAAAATGAGACGCATTCATAGTTGGCAGTGGTGTTTGTAACCCACCCTTTGTATGTTGAACCCCACCCTTTTATGAAACACCCTGTATTGAAAAGTAATAACACACCCTTTTATAAATCTGAAATTCTTACAGCTGTCACACCGTTGTTTCTTGTTACCACCTTATGTAGATAACCTACAGAGTAAGAAAATTTCATTTTTTGTTTTGGTCAATTAAGATCCACTTGTCCCAAAAAATGACATTGTATTTAAGGGGAACCTAACTTGTGGGATGTAATGACACTTTTTATTTTAAATGGGGAAGGCATCATGACAAACCTGATGCACAGATAGTAATTGGCATTTTATTATCAGAAACCACCCTTTTATTTCTGACCCACCTTTTTACAAAAAACCACCCTTTAAGCTATAAAATTCAGATCCACCTTTTACACTTTTTGATTTAGAACACCCCACGCTTTCTAAAGCGTGGGTTCCCAACAGTGACATTTTCATTTATAACTTCCAAACCAAATATCTTTTAGCCCTAAAATTTCACAGGGGTAAATGAGGAAAATATAGCTAATCTTCTGATACACCAATAATTTGACCACTTCCAGTAAAATCTGGGGTCCCTGGGGATTGAGGCTATTTAGCGACTCGGGCCCATGGACCTTTAAAATTTTAACTGCAGCACAAACCAATAATTGCCATCAGGCTCCAAAATAACCTAACATGTAGGCACTGCCTTGGGTGGGGGCCCCCCCCCCTACCATTGCCTTGGTGCCCTAAAAATATTGCTATTTTCAGTAATCTTCTTCTTCTTAGCATTTCCACAAGTCATTAGTAAATGCTTGTGGTGGTGTCAGGAGTGATTCAACTGTGTAAGCTTGTGATCCGGGGCAGCGTGTATCTATTATACGGACGATCCAACATTGTAATGGCCTTGGTGCCATGGCAAAACTGCCTTGCCCACCCTAATTATTTTGGAGCCTGGGCCCATCATTAATGGAATAAGCGGAAAATTCTTGATCAGGACGTTGGGTAAAGATTCATGGTTCAAGAACCAACATTTTGGTTTTACTGCTATTATCACATAGCGCGGGAACTGAGCAGACATTTGTAACATCTGGTACGTACAACAGGTTTGCGTGATTTATGTCGCCAGCTGTCAGGGACCTCTGCAACTGTGAATCTTAAGTGCTACAAATGGCCCTTTAAAAACTATTTGCCAGTTATGTCTAAACCATAAGGATTCCAAAAAGATAGTTTGTACTTATTGGAACTAAAGTTTTGGAATTAAGGTTAAAAATCATAAAAATTTAATAAAAAAGGGCAATTTTCAGTGTACAGGTCAATTTTAAATTTGCTCAGCTCTGATTCGGATTTTAAAAACATGCAAATTGTTCGAGTTGTGGGTGTTAAAATAAGGAATTTGTGTGAGGTATCAAATGCTAACGTAGGGGAAACAAGGTCAAGCCCTGGAATTTGATGGTTGCTGAACCTTGCGCCCCTATGGGAAAATAATAACTAGCTGTAAGACAGTCAAAACTATTCCTTATAAATTGTATATCCTACGAGCAATGAATTCACCCACCATTTTGTTATCGCAAATTAGTGCAAACTTGAAAAATTTGAAAAAACCCCTGTACACCCAAAATGACTTTTATGATTTTGCGGTGTATTTTAACTGTAACTCTGAGGGACAGTAGTTGTAGATAAACGACTATGCCTTTTTGGAAGCCTTTGTAGGCAATTAAATGTGGTATTCTTCTAAACATGATTGTTCAATTTTAAACATTTTGACCCTGTGTAATCTTTGTTCAGACCCACCCCTCTTAAAGCACCATTTGCATCACTTCAGAATCACATTTCAGGGGTCCTGACAGGCTGTCTACCAATTTTAATCACTCAAACCGTTTGTACTTGATGTGTTACAAAAATCTGCTAGCTCCCAGGCTAACATTTGGACCCCTGTTTTCTGGTTTGGACCATTTGGAGGGACAGATGGTGGTGTTAAAGAGATCCAGTAGATTCACACTGGACTCTTTCACAGCAGGATACCACTGTTTGTGCTCTGGTTGTCATACAAATTACAACTCTTAAATTTTTTGAAGTTATTCCAGGGCACCATGGGCCGATGGGATTTTGAATCGGGTGAATCTGGTGCCTCTGATACCTATCCCAGCAGTGCTCGGCCATTCGCAAGAATGGACACGTTGTCATCAAGGACGTCCATGCAAAAAATTGTGTCGAAAAAGGGTCCACTTCTAAAAATGGCACCAGCACGGTCAGGCCAAGGTGATTTTTGTTTAAAATTGAGCCACTCGCAGATTTATCTTTATAAGTAAAGAACTACTCTATCTGAGAGCAAACATGTTGGTCAGGAAAAAGAAGTAATTGGTGTTGGTTAAGGTGGCTGTGAGTCAGGACTCAAAGAAACTGTTTTTTGCCGTTATCTCTTAATTGTGTTCCAACATATAAAAAGTATAACATTATTTGAGGAAGGGAATGGACTCAAGGAAATCCCAATTGATCATATTTTTCCCCCAAAATACGATTTTTTGAGAAAATCAATAAAAAATGGAGATTTTCACTCATTTTTTTGGTTCCTATAAAAAAAATATAGAATGTTATAAAAAATGTGCATTGTTCGTATTTGTATTAAAACGAAATTTTGTTAAAATTTAAATTTCACATTTTTCAAATTTGACACTATTTATAAATTATTTGCCAAAAAAGCCAAAAAACCGCGTGTTTCAATTTGGACAACGCCAAGATTGTTCAAAGCTTGACATAAATCACGAATTTTAACCAAAAATGGAAAACTAAAAAACTACCGACCCTAGATTTTATGATGCTCTATTCGATGCATTTCATTTCTTACCTGTTCCTGATATTGATTTCGAGTAAATCGGAACCGAAATCAAGAATTATCGCCAAAAGTGAACACAGAGAAAAGAAAATCGCCATTTTGTCCAGATATTGTCCCATTTCGTACAAAAAATATTGCCGACATCCAAAAACCACACAGCGTTTCATCTTATTCTGCACACTGCTTCTGCACCAGGTCAAATTGCTTCATCTGGATACTTATGATCAAAATTCAACAATTATGAGGACTCAAATCGTGGAAATTAAAATGCCATTCTGTTTGCAAAAGAACTCACGTGGGGCAACCATTACAATTGCATACAAGTTACCATGGGTGTGCGTCATATCGAATAGATTGCAAGCAAGGCCGTTTCTGATTCGGCTCATTACATCGGCGCGCGCCGAATAGCACGGCGAGTATTGCGTAATACGCGACATTACCGCCCTTTTGCAGTTCAGGCCATGTGATTTTTCTTTGCGTCAAAAAATGCTGTAACATAGTACAAGTAAAATGAACAAAAATAGAGAAAAATAAGATATATAGATTCTGTAAAATATATGGACAACGAAAAACATGTTAATGCAGTTAAAACAGGAAAAAAACTAAAAAATCGGCCATGCTGACTACGTTCCTGACTTCACAGCCACCTTAATTTTGAGTGTTTTGTTTTACAAAGAATTTAAATGCCTTATAATTGTGTAGAGTGGCAACACATTTGACAATTTTCCTTCAAAAGTCCAAAGCAGAGATTGTGAAACTTAAAAAAGCAAGCCACAAACATGATTAAAGACAATATACACGTGACTTCATCAGAAAGAGTCATAATAATTTGACAATTTGCAAGATTAGCTTCAAAAAGCGTGAAGGGATTTAAGTCCAAAAATTTACTTTTCCCAACGGAAGAATTAAAAGAAAAGCAAGAAAAGGGCCACAGTGTTAAAAGATAGACCAACATTCATTTACGGTTGTAGTAAGTGTCCATACGGAAAGTAAGGATTAATATTCAAATTTTGTCCTTTTTTTAGGGTGCTTCTGGCCTACCTAAACATTTGCCAGTTATAAGTTACGGTACCTGTAAAATGTACTTCTTACAGAACATGCCAAAATTGATTTTGATGATTTTTTTTTTTTTATGATTGGCAAATCCAACTGATAGTGCCCTTACGAATGTGAACTTATTATTTAGCTTGAATGCAAATGTTCTGATTTTTTTTTTAAATTTGGTGTATCATGTTTGATCGTCTGCATTTTTTTTTGCTTCGTTGTTCAGAGAGCAACGTCAATGCAAATCAATTCGTATGTCCCATACCAAGAACAAAAAATTAGGACCATCCCAAAAAATCTGCAATAGTTGCCAAAATATTAAAATCTAACACTGGCTCGTGCAAATATACAAGTGGGTTTTCACATGTTGAGCACTTTCATGACCTTGGGACGACATGGTCCCACGGGTGTACCTACCTATGTTGGTGACCTATGGGACCCTGGGTGACATATCTGTGATGTCCCACAGTCACAACGGACGCTGGGAGGATGACCACTAGCTTTTTAACCTAGCTTCAAAATCGTAAAGATGTGCGAAGTTAAAGGCAAAGGCAACATGCGTAACAGGCCCCCTCAAGGTATGGGGCAGGAAAACAACAACCAGGTAAACAGGGGTCTAATCAGTTTTCCGGAGACATCTCGGGTGACAGGTACGGAAGGCTACCGTGAGGGGGATATTGGCTGATTACGCAGGGGGTGGGTGTGAATCGCCTGAGCGATGGCGGGGGGGAGGCGTTGGTTGGGTAGTCTTACATTTGTTTACTGCGGCATTGGATTATATTTTTAAATCTTTTTTGGTTTGTAATTTCTTCTACTTATTGAGAGGTTTATTGGGATTGGATCCCACACCCACATATCCAACCTGTACCCACGCCTCTTATTTGTCACCTCTGTTTTCTCCTTTGGAGACATGAGTTTGGGCCTTGCGCTCTGAGTATCCGTTCTCCCCCGTCAAGTTCGCCTTTTGCCCTCCCTTTTGGTGTTCCCCCGCGTGTTTGCCCCACCCCGTTTCCCTAGTTGTTCCCAGTTCCTGTAGATCATACTAAACGGGGGGAGCGCCTTTGGGGGATTGTGTAGGGAAGAAACACCGACCCACCAATGGGGACGGAACCCAATAATTGAAGGGATTTGAAACACCTCTTGTTTCAGAATGGGTGCCCTTTTGTGAGAGCATTGGCCTTTTATAGATGGAAAAACAAGATGCATAGGTAGGTATTAGCCTTTCTTGCAGATTCAATTATAACACATTACCTCCCTGTGATTTAGAGTTATGTTAATTTTCCACGATTTACTTTCGAAAAGAACGCCTTGTTTTAACTGATAATATGACATGTTCTCTTTGTGTATTGTTTTGGAATCTTATATTTTGTGGCTGTGTACTAGTCTGGCATATTGTTTTATCTGCAGGCTTTAAAACATACACAGTTGCCTTAAGATTGTCCCCTTAGTGTGCTGTGAATTATGTACACAGTTGTGCGAAAAATCTTTACCCAAGATTTTGTGGGGATTCGGCAATAAAATTTGTCCAGGTGCCTGGAACCCAGTTCCTTCCGGTGTTTCCTCCTTCTTTCCACAGACAGCTTCACCCCTGGTTGGCCTCGATCTAGTCCCCAACCCCACCAGTTGAGACTCTGCCCCCCCTTTTTTTTTTCTCCACCACACACCTGCATGTCCCCTGTGTGAGAGAGGGCGCGCTTTTCAGGTCAGTAGCTTTTGTCCCTTTAGTCCTCTGCGGGGTTGCCATCGCACTGGCGACACTAGCTCTTGTCGCCTTGCGCTGCCTCTTTCAGGGTTTCCCCACGGGTGCCTTGTCCACCTTCCGCCTTTGTCCGCCTTTCCCGCTGTTTCCTCCCCCTTGTTCCTTCCGGCCCCCGTCCATCCCTCCTTCCGCGCTTTCCCTGCCCGGGCGATGCGGGGCTTGGTTGCCACCCCCCCTTTCCCCCCCCCTTCCCCCCGTTAACCCCCCCACCCACCCTTACCCCCCCCCCCTCTGCTCTTCCCCCCTCTTTTCTGCCGCCCCACCCCCCGGGTCTGACCCACACGGTCCCCCCCGTCGTGCTCCCTTTCTGCCCTCCCCCTCTCCCTTTGGCCTTCCCTCGTCTGTTTTGCGCCCCTTGTTTCTCTTTTGGCGCCCCCTCAGCCTTTGCCTGCCGCCTCTTGTTTTTTTTTTTTTTGCTTCCCCCCATTTCCATCCCCCCTCTACATTCTGGCCCCCCCCTGCATTGTTTCCCTCCTCCCCCTGCTTTTGCACATCTTCGTCTCCCTCCCTCCTCCCCCGTCAGTTGCGTTCCCTCCTGTGTTTACTTTGGGCGTCGTGTACCAACTTTCGTGCCTCTGTCGTTGCTGGTGCTTGGCTGTGCCTGATGGTATTAACTTAAATAATGTCTATGAAAATATCGTGTCTGAAAAAAGAAAAAGTGTGACCCCAAGGGGACAAAGTTACACCACGTGAGGAGTGAAAATGGACAATATGGAAATTACTATTATGGGCACAATTTTGGAATAATGGGTTGCGGTTATGCACAAAATCTTTGTTGCACCCTTTAAAAAACCATTGCGTGAACCACAGTCATTTGTGGCAATTCGTTTGCTGGAAGAAGTAGAGTGGGTTAGTTTTGAAATAATCATCTAGTATATTTCCCCCAGACATGAAATGTCATGCAAAAAAAATTAGGGCTCACCGCCAGCAATATGCGGTTAGCACCTCAGTCTGGCAATGAGCCTTATATTCATTTATGTTTACAAAATAAAACCCGTTTGAAATTACTGGAATTCTAAGGCGCAACAATCATAAGAGTATGGTAGTGAAAGTATATTTTAATGTGTTGACGGTCATCTACAGAAAGTAGAAGAATTTCAGAAGAACCAAAACCTGTCGCAGGGTGTCGTATGAGTTGAACTTTTGGTTAAAAAGGTGAATTTTCAATCGTAACCATGAGGTGATGAAATTGCAAAAAAAAAGTGAACTTGAAAAATGAAATCTTATAGTATTTTTAAAATGGTATATTTTCCTACGGGTTTGTCACCCGCAACACAACATAGGCATACGCAATACCAGCAGAGGCGACTGGAGACTGATTTTGAACTACTTTCATACATAAAACACATACACACAGAAATTAAAATTATATTAAAAAATCATTTATTTATTTATTGATGAGGTTTAATAAAACGGTCACTAGACAGTATAAACTGAAAATGCAGTAACGTACAAAATAAGGCTCTTTAAAATAGTCAGGAAAACAGGTAGCATCAGAAAAAAACAACGTAAGTGGTTATAACCTCAAACAAAGACCTAATTACATCACTTGCTTCCCAATCACAACTCACAAACCTCTGTTCACCAACTTTACACACCACACACTCACTCACACACCACTTTAAAATTTACCCCACATCCCCCTACATACGAAAATGTGCCGTCAACTAATACAAAATATTTGAACTCATATCAAAACTACTTAAAACAACCACAGCAAAAATTAATGACTGGAATAAAGATGCTCAACATAATACATAAGAGTTCATATGCAGATTCATTAATATGAGTTCCATAGTGTTTGTGAGGTATGGTTATTGCACTATTATAATAATCTCTTGGTTCGCCACCTTTGTGATTTACAATTTACCGTGTTCACTCTCAAGTTCCTTCCCTGAATTGACTCTGACGACCTACTCTAGGAAGCCAGTGACAAGAAAACAGGATCTTCATTTAACCCGACATGAATCAGCGAACGATGCGATAAATGAACACCGCAGCACCCCCTCCCCCCCGGTTCTATGTGGTGTGTACTCCCCATAGTGGTGCGAGCTCACCGGGGGTCGCTTGCCGGGGCATTCTTTGCCCCTCCCCATTTCTCCCCCCCCCCCCCCACTCCACGCTCCGCTCCCACACCTTGTTCCGTGCAGGGTCCTCAGCACTTCCGGTCGGTGTGTTTCCCCGGTCCCGTCGGTACCTCGTGGGTGTCCCCAGGGTGTGTTCCCCGCCGTCCCCCGTGTTCCGTTTTCCGGTTCCCCTACCTCTTACCCAGGCCGGCTGTGTGGGTTCGGGGTGTCCTACACGCACAACTAAGAGCCCTCTTGGGTGTTGTCCGCGCGTTGGGTTCCCAGTTCTGTGTTGGCATGTGAATGACGGGGGTGCATCATCTGTCATTTGTTAGGTGTTGGCAGTGTGTGGTTTTTGGTCTTTTTTCTTAACAAGCTTGGGCCACATAATAGAGGCCAACATGATCAAGAAAGAACAAATGGCCCTAAGGTTAAGGTGCATGTACTCCGAATTGTGGTGGGGAGTTCATGTGTAAGTAAGGTGCTTGGCCATTCGGTTTGAAAATCGTGTCCATTGGTTTTCCCGCCTCAAATCCAATGAATAACATACGACCCCAAAATTTGTCAGCTTTTAGCACAACCAGGCTCATAGGAGGTGCTGCAGATTAGTTGTCATACGTATATGGAATCAGGTTTCCGTTGATTTGAAGTTGTGCATTCTCGCTCAAAGCTTTATTAGGCATACCAAAAATTGTTTGATTGGCGTACCCCGCCCGACCCTAACAACAAAACCTGCCACGGCAAACGAAAAGACCCAAATTATTTTGTTTTTGAATTTTGCAAAAATTAGTTTTTTGCCATCATTTAGAGCAAACCTCATGAAAGGCTGTAATTGAACAAAACAAAACCAAATAACTACAGCAATAAAATAAAAGAATATCTTTTGCTATGTCATTGAAAAGAGTTTTTAAATAGTAGCCATGCGTATTCGTTTAGAGTAAAACATGGAGATCATAAAAAAAAAAAAAATTGGAAAATATGTGAAAGAAATGGAGTGTGTGCCAGAACCCGCTTCCAGTACCATGTGATTATTTTTCTCCGTAGCGAGCCACAAAAACATTATTTTTTTGTTATGCTTTACAATTCCATAATCGGACAAACCTGATATGGGGGATACATGTGTCCTTCCTGTTTTTATTTCGATTTAGATAACTGCCTGATAGTTTTGAAAAAATTCCAAAACGTACAATGGATGGCCATTACTCTAACTGTACAGAAATGTAGAAGAATTTCAGAAGAACAAAAACGTCAGAGGCACGTATGTTGAAATTTATGGTAAAAGGTTGAATTTTCAATCATATCCATGAGGTGAAATTGAAAAAAAAGTGAAATGCGTATATTTTCCACGGGTGTCACCCGCAACAAAATAGGCATACGCATACACAGCAGAGACTGATTTTGAACTACTTTCATAGCATAACACATACACACAGCTACAGCGCCATTGTTTTATTTATTTATTTATTGATGGTTTAAAACATGTACAATAGCAGTATAAACTGAAATGCAGTACACGGTACAAAAATAAGGCTCTTAAATAGTACAAGAAAACAAGCATCAGAAAAAACAACAAATATTATACCTCACACAAAACCTAATTAAATCACTCTCACAAACTCACAAAAACCTCTGTTCACACAACTTTACACACACACTCACTCACCACACACTTTACATACCCACACATCCCCTACATACGAAAACCTTCACATATACCAAAGGATTTGACCCAATCAAAACCTACTTAAACAACACCAAAAACATTAATGACTGAATAAAATGCTCAAATACATAAAGTTCAATGCAGCATTCATTATTATGAGTTCAATAGTCTTGTGAGGTATGGTATTGCACTATTATAATATCTCTTGGTTCTCCACCTTTGTGTTACAAATTTACGTGTAACTCAAGTTCCTTCCCTGAATTGACTCTGACGACCTAATCTCAGGAAGCCAGTGACAGAAAACAGGATCTTCCATTTAACCCATAATGCATCAGCGACACGCTGTATATAACTGAACAGAAGAACCACTAACCCAAGGTTCATATGTGGTGTACTCACATTGTGGTGAGAGATCACAGGGGGTCGATTGAAGGGGCATTCTTTGAAAATCCATTCCCCCCCCACAAATCAAAAGCTACGATTACCAAATTTGTTCAGTAAAAGCACTTACCTAAGGCCCATATGAGGTGTACGCAGATTGGGGTCAAAGGTTATGTGGTTGGATGAAAGGGGCATTCTGTCATTTTGGTTAGGTTGGCAGGTTTTTGTTTCTTTTTCCCCAATGCTTGGGCCAATAGCAGCCAAACATGATCAGAAGAACCACTGGCCCAAGGTTCATGTGATGTACTCCGATTGTGGTGGGAGTTCATGTGGGCTAATTAAAGCGGCATTCTTTGAAAAATCGTGTCCATTGGTTTTCCGCCACAAATCAAATGCTACGACCCCCAAATTTGGTCAGCTTTAGCACCAACCCCAGGCTCATATGAGGTGTATGCAGATTAGTGTCAAAGGTTATATGGAATAAGGTTCACGTTGACTGGTTGTTGCATCTCCTGCTCAAACGCTTAGGCATAAAAAAAAAACTTGTTTGTTTGGCGTAACCCGACCGACCCTAAAAAAACCTGCCGACCGACCCATTATTTTCATCCACAATTTTAAAAAAAATATTTTTTTTTTTGCCAACACAAAGACGAAAAAATAACAAAACAACACAAAATAACTACAACAAGTAAAATAAAAGATCTTTGCTATGTCATTGAAAAAGCTTTAAATAGTAGCATCTTGTATTCATTTTAGAGTAAAACATTGAGATCTAAAAAAAAAAATTGAAAACAAAAAAAATCTGACCGACCGACCCTGATATTTTTTCTCCGTTACGCCAAACAAACATATTTTTTTTTTATGCCTTACAACTTCCATAATCGGACAACCTGTATGGGGACTACTGTCCCTATTTTTTATTTCCATTTAGTAACTGCATAGTTAAAAAATTCCAAACGTACAATGGCATGGCATACCTAATGTACAAAAAATCAGAACTCAAGAGGCTGGCATCTATAAGAACACCCGTACGAAGATGAAATGCTATACAAATGGTTAGACAGTGTCGCTGTGTTAATTATAGGCCAATGGGCTGTGCAGTTATGGTTAACACTTGCGGTATATTTGGGTTCTTTTATGCATCATTTTAAGGTGGTGGGGTAGGGAATTAGAGGTTAGGCGACGGTTTTTTTCAGCGCGAATTTGGCGTGGAAAATGCCGATTAATTGGTGGCGGAAAAACGCTAAGTTAGCCAAAATCGCGCGTTTAAATTAGGTTTCCTAAACAAGGATTCTTCCCGACCCTAGGTAAATGCCCATAGGCACTTCGAGTGCCCACGAATATTTTTGCTATCTAGGCTTTAAGGCTGACTCAGATTTCGAAATATAATTTCTGAGTATTAATTAGAAATAGCCAGCTAGAACTGAAGATAGTCGCCTAAAATGCTGAATTCCAAAGTTTGAGATGAATCGGATTTTTCGGTTTCATGCAGTTAACATTTATGTGTAGTATACAGTACGATAGGATACTGTGTAGAACAAAAATATCGGATCCGGAAATTTATGACAGATGTGATTTTCTATATGAAGGACTTCGATTTGAGTGTAGCTATTTCACACAGTGATTAGTATATTGACAAACATTATGTACATGCAAACAGTTGAACATGATTTGTTTGAAAATTGAGGGCGCCCTCCTCAGGAAATCTGAGTCGGCTTTTAAATGGCCATCGCTTAAAAACTTTTTAAACAAAATTAAAATGCCCAATAGGTATTTATCAGCATTCAGAATGAGTGCCTCTAAGTGCCGGGCGAGCTGGTTAGGGTAGAGCTAGGCAACTTTCTAATAAATATTTCTGAAATTTATTCCCTATTGTTCTTCCAGCTTACAAATATTGAGGATGGATATTTGTCCCTCATGGACGATAATGGTGAAATACGTGAGGATCTGAAGGTTCCAGGAGGCGATTTGGGCAAGGAGATAAAAGACAAATTCGAAAAAGGTGATAGCTTTTTGGTAAGTGTTTTGATTACTGTAAAACTTAATTTTGCGGGCAATTTAATTTTGCGAATTTCGCGAGAGGCTCAAATTCGCGAATTGTTGCGAATTTATCTGTGTGAAACTGCTAGTAGCAGAATTCAACAGCCTGTATATCATTAACACAGTGTATTGATCGGGGGGGGGGGAGACACCATACGCTTAACACATTCATCACATTAAAAGTGGTCTGGGGATTTAGGCTATAAAGCAAAAGGATCACGTACTAGCAATTGAAAGCTACAGTATTTCAACAATTTCTCGCCTGCTTGCCAGCCTAGCGCACGGGTCATGCGAATTGAGTTCTGTTCGCCAGATTCTTCATTTGTTGTTTTTTACCCATCCCATCGACTATCGTATTTTTTGTTAATCACCAACATCTCCTAATACGTTCCCATTCAAGCCCGACTTATGCCTTTTCATTTTCTACGCTCGGACTAGCAAATTATGGTGATATGACTCTCCCCCGGGGGATAGGGGAATTTATAGCAATCCACAATCAATCCACGTACCATTGCAATCATGAAGGTTTCATTGAATCATATGCGAGAATTTAATGGCGATTTTGTGATTCATAACTTCAGAATTAGTTTTAAATTTTGTGCTTTTTTAGCACACCGCGCCATTACTGCTCATCATTGGCGCACATTCATTATGCATTGCCATTGCTGTTATGTGCAATCTCCCACGGTAAAGCCCTGAGTGTTTTCCCCTCGTGTGGCGAACGGGGGTGTGTCCCTTTTATCCAATCAGCGTGCTACTTTCGGAGGTGTGCTCTGCCATCCAATCACATTGCCAGGTGCAGCTTGGATGATCCGATGATGTATGTAATGCAACTAAAAATAGATCGATGAATAAACCAAACTGTCACTAGTTGTTGCTTGTTGCGTAAATACCGGACAATTATATCAGGGCATTTTTAAAACAAATGGAGACTAACTACAACCACTGGGAGTAATATTGTGTCAAAAAAGCAGCATAGAAAGGATCAGATTGGTCTTAATCAGTACTTAACACTGTTTCCAGTGAGTGATGGGTACAAAATTCGGAAGCATTTACGTGTGGTATATTAAAAAATTTTAGATTTTGCAGATTTAGTTTGTCGCGAAAATGGTGGTGATTGGCAATAAGCCGAAAAAGTTGCCCCGAATTAACTGTTTTATCATAATTAAACTTAACACTGAAATATTTTGATCACCTGGAACGTTTTTGCTAGTCGACTAGTGGTTGGGTCCTCAAATGGTGCTGTGATAGTACTTCCTGTCCACAGCATCTCAGATAGACGTCATATAAACTCGGTTGTCCAAATGGTCGCCAATACTTGAAAGGGAAGGGCCATTTGTATCCACTACCTCGCCCCCCCAACTTGCCTCAAAAAGTTGAGATTTTTTCCTATCAGCTGAACGTTAACATTAGTAATGCCACGTGTACCTAATCTTATGTACAAAGTCGGTCAGGATCTGCCAGAAATTTGCGCAATTTCATATTTCTGTCTGCAAAACGACAGAAATTACCACACGTGCTAAATGAACGTGGGAAACAGTGAATTGCTCCAATACCACAAAACGGACAACAATATCGGTATCAGCTCAACTTTGTGATAAGCTTTTCTCAAGGATATCTAGTGAACAAACATAACAGGTGGTGTTGACATCACGAAATGCACCTTTACAATTGCTCAAAAATTAAAGACAATTTACAAGGGTTCAACAGCTACGTGGTACTTCCCCTTGAAGTGTAATGAGACTACCCTATTTTTACCCGATTCCAAGTTTGAATTTGATGCAACTTGTCATCCTTGATCATTTTTGAGTATGGAAGGGGTTAACTTTCGGGCTAGAATTTGAAATTTCTCTAACGGATTAAAAAGTATTTTGTTACCCATTAGTTTGCTCAATGTTTGCAATAAATTTTGTATTTCTTCTCCATCTTCCACACCTCAAATAGGTACTGTCTTGAAAGCAATGGGAGATGAAGTTGCTGTAGCCGTGAAGAACATGACGGTCTGATGAGGAAGACGGAGGGAGAGAAGCAGCACCATCAACAACGGGTGATCGAGAGCCAATTGACAGCATCTGAGAAAAGAATGTCTTGGCATAGAATGAAACAAAATATTTAAACAAATGCATCTAGAAGTGCTACTGACTGGGTTTTAATTTATCGTCAGTGTTCTCTTCTCTAGAATGGACAATTGTAACACTGTCTGTTCGACAGGGTGTAAAATGACATATTGTTTTGTTTATTTTTTTTTTTTGTCTTGCCAAAAACTGGCATTCACAAACCAAAATACATTAAAAATCAGTAATATTTCCAGCTATGTAACATGATTTAATTCAGATCTTTGTACTTGTGTAAATATATTCTAATAAGAATTGTCATAAATGAAACGGTGACTTCTCAAAAAGTCCACTTTGCAAAATTTTATATTGTGCAAATTTTAAGTGGCTTGGTGTTGAACCATTCTGCACTAGCCTGTGTATTGTGATCACCATAAAATACCAAAATAAACACATTGAACTGTTATGTAGAATGTATATATTTTTAAAGTGTTGGTCATTTTTCAGAGCATGGAAAAAAAAATTTGTACATTTACATCTTTTCAATTTAAATACCCCTCTCTCAGTAACTGTCTTTTGAACTCCAACTTGTACCAAATAATGGATTTTTATTTATATTTTGATCATGGGTATGCATGACTGAGTGTGTAAGGGGCAGAAGTTTGTTTTACAAATGCTTCCAAAGTTGCTTTTAAGGAAATGCTTTATTTGTAAGCCAAACTTGTGTAATACGATTACCTTAAATGCAGCTGTGAAAGTACAAAAACACAAAGCAATTATTTTTTTTTCCTATCTCAAAATATTTAAGTTAGGCATTTTCTCTGTGACACTGACTTAAAAAGATTAAAACATGTAAGCTTCCCATTATAATGGGTTTTCTCATGTAAGCTGTCAATAAGTTTTTTATCATTGCACGAAACTCTCATATCAGAGCACACTATTTTCTGTGTGTTCAATTAGCTTAGAGACTGTTTCAATTATCTCTGAGAATTGTGTATATTTAAGATGGAAGAAGTGTTTTCCATTCTAGGACCTAACAGGATTTTGAATACTGGACGATAACAAATTCCTAGAGCCTATTTCAGTGCAATTTCGCCTTACTATTAGCTCTACAGTGGTGGAATACAGGGTCCATCGACCTATTGACAGCCTCCATTACTGGTGCCCAGCATGGTCCAGCTCATTCTGAAAATTGGCGTGACATTAATAGATTTTGATATGTATTCAAATTTTGAACTCCTTTGTGAGAAAGCCTGTTAGATTCAAAGTATTAAAACTTTTTTCCCATGAAATCTTAAAAATATAATTTAGGTAATTGAAACAGTATGCACAATAGTTGGGTTTTGGGCTTTCCTCGGTTGATAGATTTTAATATCATCACCTGTTTTTACCAACTATCTTGACTATCTTCAGTCAAATAGGGTTCTTCATAGTTGTGCATTGCATCAACCCCCAATGTACAATGAATTTGTTACACTAGTATTGTGCCATTTAATGCTGTTTGGTGAATAAATGTACATGCATGCCTAATTGTCAGCCAGTCACTATGAGTTACAATATGCTCATCCACCAAGGACACAGTTCAGTGGGTTGTACTTGTACATATATTGACATGAACTTACCTTGTTTGATCTGGGTATCATATATCATACCCCAAAACCAGGAGTGTATTTTCTAAATACATTGGTGAATGAAAACTACTGAACTGTGCCAAGGGAATTGAGATTTTACTAGCTCATAGTGAGTGGTTCTAGAGATGGATTTGTTTTTTGGTCTCCAAAGCTGCTGAATGATCAGTTTCTTGAACTTGGTTCAGTACCAAATTATCAAGCCTCATTACATGCTATACAATGGCTTTGGTAAAATTGGCACTCAAGTATTTAAAAAAAAAATAAAGGGTGACTTAGTGTCATTTATGGGCAAGTAATATGACCATAGTCTGGAAAAACTAATGGTCAAGGCATAGCCAAACCTATTATTTGAAAGTTTTTCTTGGCAGATTCATCATGAACCCACAACGGATACTGCAAACCCTGTATTTAGATCATAATATTACCACGAAATAAAGATTTAATTACAAAATACAGTTTTCCATCCCAAATACTTAAAATATGAAGCATATCTGCATGTATCACTGAAAATGAACGGAGAACTATTTCAAGGCGTCACGCTGCATAGCAATTCCAATGCAGTCGCGACCCACTATTGCAGGAAAAGGGACGGTAAACTAACCATTCGGAGTGCTACATTTTGAATTATAGGCAGCAGAGGTATAGAATACAAGTCAACTCCAGGGATGCTGCTCTGAACACTATCCAAAAACTGAACATAATACTATGTGCAAGATTTTTCAAGATAACATCGAGACTATGGTGTGCCTCGATGCATAACATTAAACAAAATTTGATAGAGGTGCAGTGAAATTGCAGGAAAACTGAAATGTGTGTGGGTCAATACTAGGTGAATGGAATTTATATTATGAATAAAAGATGTGTGCAAAACATTGTCGGACCTACGACTGAACTTTTGTATAACATTACTCCGCACAATCCAATTTCTTCAGCAGTATGTGTTGAAATAATTAGCCAATGCCTAGTCATACAGAAGGGCTAAGGCCAAGAAAAATAGTTTGTCTCAGCTTCTTTTGGCTGAATAGCTATGTGCCGTTTTTTATTCTTTCATTTTTTGGAGTATTTTGTGTTTTACAAAATAATCTTTGACCCGCAATATTTTTTAATTTGCGATGTGGTGTTTTTAGAAATATACACGTGACCTCCAATGTACCATATTCTATTTTCAATGTATAACACAAATTTCATACAATGAAAAAAACCGAAAGTCAGTTTCACTCTTTCCTATTTGTATGATTCCATGTCTTCACATGCCCTAGGAATTCAGCAACCTAGTATTGAAGTTAACTGTATGGACTTGAACTGTGAATTTCAAGGTACTCCAACCAGTGTAATCCTGCATTTTGCTCACACCAGTGGTTAGGAAGCTGGGACAAAGTATTTTTTGGGGGGCCTTAGTCAACACAAAAGCAATCGACTCGGTGTTAAACAAGGAGGATGCATATTGACTGCTTATAACAAAACACATTAAGATGGTGCACTGAGTCCTCTGGAGTGCCCCTTTCTGCATCCTCATAAAAATTACTAATGCAGTAGAAAATAGAAAATACTAGCCAAGTAACCTACTTAATGTTCACGCACATGTAAAATGGTACACCGGAGGCCTTAACACTTGCTCTGCCGTTTATTTATTGCTTTGATAAAAACATCCGAGATACATCTTCATTATCAGATAGCCACCTTTCTTTCATGCTGGTATTACCATGTTGAGGGCTGACATTGGGTTTCTCATGGGTCTTTTTTATCCATAGAAATTATGCAATAGGACGTTTGAGTTACTGGTATTTAAGTAGGTAGCTTCAAACTGAACCACCGGTTCACCAGCGGATCATGGCGTGTGAACCACGTTTCATTGTTTAAAACAATAGAAACCAGTTTCAACTAGCCAGAATGGGCAATCAACCAGCGGTTGAGTTTAAAGCTACCCCTAAGGGAACATAGAACTCCATGAGATTTTCCAGATTTTAGATACTAACTTCATCACCCATTCTCCTTTACTGCTAGACTGCTTAGATCCAGCTCAACCAGATAATGTGAAAAGTTAGGAGTACTAGCCTTTTTGTATGTGGAAGAGTATAACCTAGGTACAGTTTGGTGAATAAGTTGTTGGAATTCCTATTTTCAGATGGGTCATATTATTTCAGTATACAAAGCATAACCACATTTTTTAATGGGGGGGGGTTATACCTCTAACTTCTGTAGTCTTTTTTTTTTGAGGATTTCCACAGGACAGTTTCATGACATATTGGTATATGTGCCCTACATGTATGCGATCTGGATAATCTGAAAATGATCATTCCCATATCTATTGGGTTTCATGTGTATGGCATGCACTATGCAGGTCTTGCAACTTTGCTCAAGACATTAAGACTGAATGATTGTATCATTGCACATGACATGATATAAATCTTGTGTCCCCCCCCCCCAATTTTGTTTATCAACCTGAAATTTCCAAAAACCAATAACAATTTGTTAAGTGCCATGTAGTAATAAATTAAGCAGCAACAACCAACTCATTTGTGATTTTTCTTTAAAAAAAAAAAAAAAAAAAACAATTTTTTTTTAATGGGGGGGGGTTATACCTCTAACTTCTGTAGTCTTTTTTTTTGAGGATTTCCACAGGACAGTTTCATGACATTGGTATATGTGCCCTACATGTATGCGATCTGGATAATCTGAAAATGATCATTCCCATATCTATTGGGTTTCATGTGTATGGCATGCACTATGCAGGTCTTGCAACTTTGCTCAAGACATTAAGACTGAATGATTGTATCATTGCACATGACATGATATAAATCTTGTGTCCCCCCCCCCCAATTTTGTTTATCAACCTGAAATTTCCAAAAACCAATAACAATTTGTTAAGTGCCATGTAGTAATAAATTAAGCAGCAACAACCAACTCATTTGTGATTTTTCTTTTGAGAGACTTTATTTTGTACATAAATGACAACCTAGGCAAATCACTTTCAGTTGATCCACACCATTGTAATTTTTTGTGTAGTGCAAATAATCAATTTATATACTTCGTCCGGCCTGAATTAAGGGGTGACATAGCTCTCTTGCAGTCTTAAATGTGCAAATTGCAGTAAGCCGCAGCTGTAATCACCAGCGTACAAAGTCGGTGTTAGTAACATATGCACAAAAGCTGCGAGAAAGTGACAACATCACTCAGTTCAGGCCGTACAAAGTACATCACAATCATTTGTATTTGTAAGGTATGTGTATTTATACATATTTCTAATGATTTGGGAGGACTGGGTTTTTCATTTTGGTTTCTAGTGGTGGTGTTTTATGTAGAAAAATAGCAAAGCACTGTTATACATCTAGCCCTCTATGGTACTAGTGGTAATTCCCTGTGTGTAACTGCTAGGGAATACTGATGAATAGTTATATTACTATATAATGAACTTAGAATAGTGTATTGAGGACTACCAGCTACCATTTACAGGTATTGACTTAATGATTACTGTGCAATTTATGCAGGGATATGATCTGTTGCTTTATGGTTTCCAATTGCACAAGCTACCATGAATGCATGTGTTGAGTTTCCAAGTTGCAAACCTTCCAAAAATAGAATGGTAGCTGGTATTGTAGACCTCTGCACTTAATCTTGCATGCAAAAAAACAAAACATTTTCGATGCTTTAAAATTTGGATCATTCTAGTAGTAGAGGTGCAAACCTGTGAGATGATTCTAAAGCAAATATATTAAATTGCACAAGAGATCAAAAAATGCATAGCCTTTAAAAGTTAAGAGTATTTAGCATAAGATTTAATTCAACCAAATTAGTTCATTCTGAGATTTTGATTCTTTTGTTAGTGAAGTCTACTGAACGCGGCGAGGCATTTAGGATCGGTCACTCGGCAACTCTGTAGAATTTTCATCAGCCAAACTTGGGAACTTCTAAATTGGCAAGATGCATAGTTACCACTGCATCAGAGAAGAGCTAATTTTTTGTGTAAAATAACATGTCTCATTGACCAAATCTTTCGATTCAAGGGGTGATGATTTCAAAGCTGTCTAAGGCTTGGCTTGCCACTGTTCTTTCCATCAATTAGGTAATTAACATCCAAAAGAGATGAAATCCTGGAAGATAACATTGGCCCAAGAATGGTATTATCAAGGTTGGGATATAAATATTACTGGATCTGGATATGATTAGCTGTAAAAGCGCTTTCTTGGTAGCTAGTGCCTGTTGCAACCATGTGTTCCTTTTATAGGTGTGCACATGTCAAACTATAGCCATTTTTCTTTGTTTTGCTCATTTTAATACTAAATTGGGAAGTTTCTGCAAGTACCTGTACTTAAATAGGGCATGTGGGAAATTCCTCAAATTGAAAATTGCATTAATACTTGTTTGGTCTTAAATCTGTTATTATAATAGGCATAATTTGGAGTGTGCTATACTCTGGCTCATAATTTCTTGGACAGTTTAGAACATATGCTCGCTTTCCCGCCAAAACGGTGCGTCATCGTGTTTCACGTAGGCGCAGTACATGCAAAGATCGATGCGTGTGTGTTATGTCCAAGAAATTATGGCCCAGAGTATAGAAGTACATTACATCAGTCAGTGAGTACCTTAATAATTTCACTAAAATGCTAGTTGCAATAAATAGTTAAAATGATAAACAGGTCTTAATACTGGTACAAACACCATTGTTCAAGCAGATGAAATTAATAGATCTTTGTCAACACTACATGTTGTACATACTCATAGTATACAAAGAAAAGATAAGTCTTTGTAGCAGCCCTCTGTACATACCAACTGATACTGCTCTGAACTTATGATCCAAATAATAAAGCATTCGTATTGTGCATAGTTTGGATAGTAAATCGCATGAATGATGGGGGCAACAGAAAACTTAATGGCTAGTTCAGGTCTGGCTGTGACCCAGTTAGTTGAGGTGGCTTTGGAACATAACCTGAATATCTGTAATGTTGCGATGAAATTGATTTTAATGAGTATTTTATTTATGCCACATCGTAAAGAATGAGATTGTGTTGGAAGCCACCACACATCGCATGCAGAAAGTCAATTCATGGGGATGTTTTCAGGGAGTTGTTGCTTTTCTGTTATCTTTTTGATCATTTTTATTTTTGGAATGGGAAAATCAAATTGAAAGCTTAGGGAGTTCTTAGCATTTGGGTTGGGAGGGGAAGGGTGGGTAGGGTGTGGTTGGGTGGGTTGGGTTGCGTGGACCTTTTGTATGCATGTCTTAAAAATAGTGTATATATCACCACATAGAGGATAGGTATTTGAGTAAACCGCTCTCGGAAGCAATGCTCAATAAATCGATGCACATAGTCTAGAATTTTCAAGAGAAATCGAGACAAATTCCTTTACTGACAAAATGGTCCAAGTATCCAATTCGTGAAAGTGTTGCAAAATTCTATCTGCATATTTGTATTTGCATCAAACATCGAGATGCAATCCGTACAACTCGTGCATGGTGATATATACTCTTGTAATTTGGGCATATTGCTTTTTCCTTACCCGATTCTGTATTTTCTTGAACACAACATTTGGTTTGACTAAAACAAATGGGTTATATTTTGCTGTCATTTATCTCCAGTTTAAAATGACAGTTTTATTTTGGGTACAAAAAGTTAACACAATGCTGTGATGGCTGATTATCAGAATCGGGTAATAGCTTAAATTTTTGTGAATACAGTTTACTGTTACCAATTTATAAACAAGTCGACATATAATAGCTGTGATTACACTAGAACTAACGATACAGTGTGATATATTTTGTAATTCTATCTTAGTCCTAAATTCTTTAGCATGATATGTACACTTTTCCTGTTGTAACCAAGATCTGTTGCATCATTGAAAGTAGGGTTGGGCAAACACCATTCGTTAATGATATTGCTCAACTCTATTTGTAATGATCCCTAGTGTAATGGCAGCTGGTATAGAGTGAACACTTCTTTGCTATAAAGAGTGTAAATGTATCATGTATTAAGTAAAATACATGGCTGTTATCAAAAATGTTTTCTGTCAGATTTTGGCAAATTCCTTTACTCATGTTCATCCAACACAAGGCTAAAAAGATGTCCAATGTCATGATTCCAGTTATTTGGTAAGGATCAAGAAAGAACATGATACAGCCACAAGTCTGACCCAGGGCACAAAATACACGAGGGCTAAGGGCGATTAGCCCTCAGTTTTAATAAAGTAGCCCCCGTGATAAATTTTGGCCTATGGTAAAATGCACTACGAGGGCTACTTTTGGCAGAATTTGCTCAAATATCCCCCCGTAGCCCCACCAGTATTTTGACCCTTGGTCTGACCTGTGGCCGATTTCAAGTGGAGTTCTTGTTTTCAAATGACATTTGACACTCTTGAGAGGCTAGGTTTTAAAAAACTCGAAACAAAAATCCTTAATTCAGATGGCACAATCAAGCATAGGGGAGGAGGGGACATTCAAAGATTTTGCATGTAGCCTTGCACCCTCATTTTATTATTACAAAGCCAGATTTTTTAATGTACACATAGCCTACCTCAAAATTAACAAAAGAGCCAAGATCTTTTTGTTATGAAAGTATATTAGCAACTTTTGTACAACAACACAATGACATTGAGAAATAAACAAATGGAACTCTAAATTAAACACTCAGAATTTTCAGCTTAGGTTTATTTTGTGGTTGGGAAAGGGATTATGGTCAACACTAGATCTTTGAATGTCCCTCTAAGGTGTCAAATTCAGCTTAAAAAATCATTACATTTGTTTTTGCACACAAAAAAATTGGTTGAGTTTTACACTTTTTAAGAAGTTGTACTTGTACATGGAACAAGACTGAAAAATGGAACAGGCCAGTCTAATTAAAACACAGTTAATATTTGAAGATGTATTGCCACAGGTAGAAAATAACATCACCTGAAGATAAATGGCGGAATTCAACTCTACTCTGATTTTGTAAAGTCTGTCACCTATTTCATAGAGTAGGTATGTTTAATTTTAGAAGGGAGGTTGATGATGATATTTAAGAGCGAAGATGTTAGTAGATTCATTAAAGGCACTATCAAGGATGATCTATCGGAAAAATCAGAAAAAAAAAAAATAATGCAAAAATCAGATTTTTGCAATCTGTAACCAAGAATAGGCAAGACCAAAATGCAACTATTATGAAAATTGATACTTTTGGTCATTATGTCACGGACACTTACTTATTAAAACATGTAATTGAATGGAGTTTCTTTTAAACACTGCCCTTT
Source organism: Ophioderma brevispina (assembly GCA_023653785.1). Classification (NCBI taxonomy): domain Eukaryota; kingdom Metazoa; phylum Echinodermata; class Ophiuroidea; order Amphilepidida; family Ophiodermatidae; genus Ophioderma; species Ophioderma brevispina. The sequence continues at coordinate 64,670 of JAMKCH010008593.1, forward strand.
TCGCCTTTTCTGGCAATTTCAGATTACCTTTAACTTTTAAGCTATTCTTGCAAAGTTTAAATTTTGGACTCTTTGGGTAGATCACTGATAGCTCTTAGTGCATTCTGTTGCTGTAGATAACTTACAAAATGTGGTATTACAAATTCCTTGATTCCCTAACCGTTCAATCAGGTAATTTAATGTTTATGATTTGACCATACCCAGAAGTAAATACACGTCTTTGCTATATGACACATAGATTTGGTGCACAAAAGCATCGTATAATTGGATCAACCAAAATCAATTACACAGACAAGTACTAAATCGTACGGTCTTATTATATCAACAGTATCAACACTGAATTCTTTAAGATAGTTGATAGTTTCCCCGATTCACATCAAAGGGAACAAATAACAAATTATTGAATGGCATTGGATTTTCGAACGCGATAACAATTTGAGGCTTACAAAAATGTTGGCATAAATCATTACACCACGTCAAGTTCCATTGATTTCCTGGATAAAGCAATTCAACCTTTCAGAATGACCCGAATCATCAAATAACTTTTACAAATGAAGTGATGCGGAATAAACCAAATCGACTATAGATTAGGTTCATGTCATGGCCTCATCTTCTTGAATTAAAAGACTTTCAAACGGTAAAAATGTTCATTCTTTAAATTCTTCAAGATAGTACAATATCTAGTGGAATCTGATGTACTTCACACATGCACGTAAATGTGAGAGTAATGGTGATATTAATGAACAGAAGTTCCTTTGACTTTTAATTGCTGGTCTAAATAAATGCAGTTAATCTTTCAAATACTGAATGTTTGTTTGAAGATTAACATTTACCCCACACTTGAACACTAGAGTGGCATCTAAGGTGAGGCACTTTGACATCTCAAAGCAGAGAAGGCTGCAGTGAACGAACGTTGGGCAAGTACATAAAGTGCATTCGCTGATGTAATGCACGTTAGTATTTATTGGTTACTGATTCACGCCTTGGCCCATACAGCTCTTCCGAATTGATATGCCGTAGGATTTGTGTTGTGATCAATGTGCATACAGTGGCCCTCAAACCCAAAGTAGTTAGGTGAGCCAGTTGACCTGGCAACGGTCTTATTCTAACGTGCTCAACATCAGCGAATTCATGTATCTCAAGGTTCAACGAAAACGTGTATAAGTAACTTTAAAACCACTGTCATAATCAAGTAAATGCACTAGTGCTGGTGATTATTGGCAAATGGGTGCGGATTCAATGTGTTCAGTGTGATGTTTTAATATAGCATGGTGTATTAAATATGATGCAATTTGAATCACAGAAATTAACTGATTGAAGTGTTGAACCAGATTTAACTGTATGTAATCTATAAAGAGCCTTTAAAAGCTCCCTCTTATAATGCTGTAACATAAGTGCAAGATGGGAAGTTTAGGGGAGAAGAGCCTTGGGTAGATATTCTTAGTGGGATATATAGAACCACTGCCAGTAATTACTAGTCTTTAGTAACACAATTGAAATGAATGTGATGCAATCAAAACAAAATAGTGAAGTCGGCAAAATCAATCTACTTTGCATTTCCATATGAAGAAACCTTTACAGTGTCTGAAAACAAGTGTTATGTAAGAAATAACCACATTTTGGGCCTTGCCTACAAGCTAGAAATGCCGACGTCCCATTTGGCTTGATCACATCACATGGTCTTGTAAGATGCGTGTTTGGGACTACCTCTCCCACTGGTCTGAAAGGTGATGGGATTTCACTGTGGAGAATATACAAGTCCGTATAAAATCACAGTATCATGCCTGCACGCAAGATCGCTGTGAGATTTTAATGTTAGGAAGTGTGATTTCAATGCGGTGATGACCCTTCATCCTTCAAACCAGGTGTTGCAACAATTTGTGAAACTTGTATTGTGGAAAGGCTTCCTTAATTGTACCGTCTGAATTTAGGGAACACAACTTCCGACGAAAATAAACAAAATCTGGATTCAACTTCTAAAAATTGGTTGTGACAGCGATTTTAATTTCTTGTGTTAATTTACTATTTTGAAGAGGCTGCTAATACTCGATACAAGTACTATGTTGAATATATTTAATTCTTTACCTCGAAAATACAAAAAAAATTGATAAATTGTGAGGTCCAAGGTTGAGGAAAAATTCCCCCTTTTTGATGGGCTCCATGTAAAGAATATAGCATGGGAGCTTGCAGACATTTGTAACACATCTTGAATACAAAAGGTTTGTGTGATTAAATCTGTAGACTGTCTCACAGGGACCCCAGAAGCACGATTAGGTGCTGCAAATGGTGCCTACACTGGGATCAAATTGATCCAATCATGTTGAAAAGTTATTTGTGTAATCAAAGGATTCCACAAGTACATTGTATAGACCAGTTAACAGCAATGTTTGTAAACATGTTAGCGCCTGGTATCTTGAAATAGGTCGGCCAGACTGTTATACACTGGAGCTCACTGGGCAATTGTATCTGTTAGAGTTTTAAAACTATGGGCCATAACGATTCGCAGGAATGGATTCGCAGGCAACAAAAGAAGTGATGTAGGATGTTAACTGGTCTATTATCTACAGCCTCAAAACAGCCAAAATCAATAAAGAGTCAATTTTAGTTGCTCCATTTTGGATTTAAAAAATTGTACATATTGACAGAGCTCATAAGAAGGAACAGTTTTTACTGTTTTAACAGTTTGGTCTTCTAAACATGGATTCTCTCAGACCCTAGTTTTAAGTACTTATTTACCAACGTAGAGGCAAAAAATGTCAATCCCCAAACAATAGGGCTTGGCTTTGAATAAACTAAAAAATATAGACCAACCACGGGGCAGTTTAAGAACCAACCATGCTCCAGGAGCAGGTCTCCCTCACTAACCTCAAAGGACAACTGTTGTTGGTTTATTGGACTTCCTCTGATCTGAAAAAATAATGTAAATTGAAGGCGATTCGAACCTGAGAACAATGTTTCATAAGGTTACTTACCTAGCCACTAGACCAGCGAGTATTGCGGTGCCGGTGTGAAAGCAGATATAGTCCGGCGGGAGCCACAGTCCAGGGCTCCATAGACGATAACGGAATAAAGCGTGAAACTAATGTTGCGTGAAGAGTCAACTGAATTGAGTGCTCTATAGACCACCACTTTTGTTGCCTGCGAATCCATTCCTGCAAATCGTTATGGCCCATAGTATTAAAACTCTAACCATGCTAACAGATACAATTGCCCAGTGTGTAACAGTCAGGCCGAACTATTTCAAGATACCAGGCCCAAACATGTTACAAACATTGCTGTTAACTGGTCTATTCACCGTTGTAGCTGGACTATGAGTACGCCGGACTACAATTCTACACCGGAATTGCAATTGTAATCCTTGCCAGAGGCTTGAATAAAGGCAGTATTTGTTTTATATATTCTTCAAAAATAAATTTCCATAATATTCATCTCAATACTCTATGCAAATTTGCCTGTAGACAACAGCGAGGTTCAAAATCGGAACCTCAAATAAACTCAAAAAGTTTGGAAACTTTTTCTTGAGTTATATCATTTTATTTGAAAGTTGTTTTCATAGTATTTAGTATCAGTGAAACGGCCGTTCATTCTCCTAAGTTTACAGGGAACCTCATTTTTAACAACCGCGTAATTCGTGGTTGAATAACTCTCCTTCCAAGACAAGGTCGTCTCCAACAAAATGTGCCAAATTTGCCATTGCCTCCAATTGAAAAATCAGTTGCATTTAGTTTGGCACATTTTGTTTGAGACCTGCCTGTAATCAAAGGAGGGTTGATCAGCCATAGAATAAGTGATTGTAACAAATGAGGTGTCATTGTAAAGAGAAAAGAATGACCTTTTCACTGATATCCAACACTATGAGAACAACCTTCAAATAAATGAGATATAACTCTACAAAAAAGTTTCCAAACTTTTTTTGAGGAGTTTATTTACATCCGTTGCGTTACGCACATGTGCAATATCACAGGTTTTAGTTGAACCAAAGTTTTAAATCCAGTTTTGTTCCCGAACGGCGTGGTCGGATTAAACTCGCACTCGGCAATACCGCTGTGCGAGGATTTTTTGGAGCAAAAGATAATTGACATAATTGACCGGATGCCCTTCCTGACTCCAATCCAGTTTTTGGCAGTGGGCCTAGCCTTTGGGCAACCATGCCCACCATGCAAGGCAGCATGTGCTGGATGGCTGCCATGATCTTTTCAGAGCAGATGCCCTAGTCGGCTACTATTTACGGCTTGGAGGTACTCTTTACGGCATATGATTACGTCTTGGATGTACTATTTACGGACGTAAATAGTACTTTGCACGTCTTCATCAAAATAGTGACACTATTTCAAAATCATGTGAGAGCTTTCAACATCAACAAGCTCAAATTTATTAACAAAGTATATAATAAATTTATATAAGTGCTCCACAGAGAAACATCTCGCTAGGGTTTCGGGCCAATTGATCAATAAAATGTTTCCCGTGTGACCTTGAACAGTTTTTGGTCTGTTCATGTAAAAGTTGTCGATAGAGGAAACTTTGAACTAGCTGTGTGTACGCATTACAAAAATTTCCCAGGTAATAACCCCCTTCCCGATCTCAAAATGCTCAGGATAACAAAATTCCATCATGATCTGGAATTGGGTCAATCATATGTTGCCCAGAAACCATAAAAACTGCAGGACACTAAACCCAAATGCCTTTCTAACCATTTCTGAACCCTGTCATCACAAAATGGTGCCAGATGTTGGAGGAAAGGATGGCGCTTTTCGGAAAGTCCCAATTTTTAACTGCTATTGCACAATCCCTCCGCCTCCCCACTTTCAAACACATACCCAGAGACAGATCCCCTCCCCATTATAACATATGAAAAAACAACTCCCAATTACTTCCATATAAAGATAAATATCGTGTCACTTAACACAAAAGTTCTATTTATGTCCTACATCTCTCAGGTCAGTGTTTGTTGTATCATGATTCTACTTTCAAGAGTTCGAGGCTACTGTCAAACTGTGCAGCTCTTTTGGCGAAGACCAGACTTTTGGCTTCTGCCGCCTCCTTGTCACGTTGCGCTTTTCGCTTAGCTTCAGACTTTGCGCTGTTCCGCTCGAATCTCTTCTCGTAGTCGGTGTGTCATCGCCTGAACGTTCCTGTTAAAATGCGATGGTGAACACAGGAATCACTTTGAGGAAAGAGTTCCATATGATCCATAACCTTTAAAATGTACAGGAACAAATTATATTATTATGGCCTTCACTAACAAACCCCCTGACCCTAAGGCAAACAAAAAAAAAATTGTACATGTACAACTTTCAAGGGGGGGGTAGGGTTACATAGGAACTCTTGGCCCCCAATTGGAATATACAGGGTGACCCATAAAAAAACTCAAAATGTGAAAGTGATATTTTTCCATATATGTGGATTTTATTTTATCATAAAGAATGGGTATAAGGAGAATCTTGCCTGAAAAAATTGTTTCTTTTGTTGAGTGGTTCTCAAGATATGATCCACTGAAAACAATAAGTCAGCAAAAACAGACTTGTCCACACGAGCTCATTTTTTTTTCTGAGGCATGGCAATGCCCAAATCGAGCAGATCGGGTCCTACCCCCATACAAGACAAAAACTGGTATTTAGTATTCCACCTCACTCATGCATAACCGATAACAAGAAGGTGTTCCTATATAGTATTCAGATCAATTTACATACCCGACCTCATAGTACTTGTGCTATTCCAAAGGTGTGACAATACTTTTGTGCCATGTACAATCCCAACAGAATGCGTCTTGAGATTTAGAAAGTCTCCAGAAATTTGGAATGGCTGTGCCCTTCCCGCAAGATGGCCGCCTAATCCGAAAAGGTTGAAGACATCGATTGCATGCTATGATTTCGATTTGAAAAGGCACGGTTGCCAAAACAATTTCGTTTACTTAACATCCCATCATTAAATTACCATGGACAAGTGATCCATATTTAGTCTTTATGATAAAATAAAGCCACAGATATCAAATTACAAAAAAAGGGGGAAAATATAAATTTCATTTTGGTATTAAAGTTTTTATTATAGCAAATATTAAAACCGACGGTATTGATTTGCAAGGAGAGCTGGCCTGAGACGTTTAGTGTGTGTTAATTAAAACACTCGTCAATTTCATCTTCCGACAGTATGGTGGGTTCAAGGACAATATCGCCAGATAAGAAGAGACGCGAGCCCTCATATCATAATTTATATTTTGCCATTCAATTTGTGAGTTGGTGTTTTACAAACCTATATCATGTTTGCACAAGGTGTTTGTTAATTCCCAAAAAAAAAAAAAAAACACAATACACGGTATTCCGAAAAAATGGGAAAAGTGTTGAGAATTTCCGGGCATGCTATACTGGAAGAAAAAACAAAGTATAGCTGCCCTTTGCTTGTAGTTGAAAGTAATGCCGAGATAGCTACAAGGCACAGCAGCCGACAAACATAACGCTGAGCTATGTTATGAGTGTCTTGTTAAATAAGAGTTCTCACAGACTTTATAGGGGCATCTGTGGAAGTTGATATGCGGGTTTAATTATAGGTTTTAAAACAAAAATATGTGAACCGGTTAGAAGTTTTTCTGTTTGACGGTTTCAGGTGGGTTAGAAAAGGGACATTCAGACAAAACAAGGCGAACTCTTATTTACGCCGGTGCGTTAAAATATGTCCCCGCCGAATTTGCGATCATTTGGAAGTAACAACTTAATTGCACACCACACACCCTTGAACTTGTGACCACTAGACTACCCCACTTAAACCATGCCATGTCAAATGGAAGGTGGAGTTGGTGGAGTGAAGAAGATTCAGTAAGTGCAGTGGAAGTTATGAGTACGAGTGGAGTATATGCATGCAAGAAATGGAGTATGGAAATTAGTTCCTTTAAATAAATGCAGCTGTGGTAAGGAATAAGTATGACATTTGCATAACTAAACTGCCACATATGATTGTTTCACACAAAAGATGTAGTGCCATTAAACTATCCTTTAGTAGCGAAGAAATTTTGCATAGCTGATGTACCGTTTCAGCGAAACATTAATTGCCATATTAATTAAGCTATTTGCATACCTAAGCTGCAGAACTAAACGTATATATCAGTCCACAAAATATGTATGGCATACGCCTTTCATGTAGCGAAGGAATTTTGCACATCCGATGTACCGTTCAGCGAAACATTAATTGCGCATATTAATTAAGCATCATTTGCATAACTAAGCTCAAATAAACCGCATATATCTTCATGTTTCACAACCCAAAAAGATGTTATGGCATAAGCCTTTCATGTTAGCGAGGAATTTTGCAGCTCGATTGGACCGTTTCAGCGAAACATTAATTGTGCATATTAATTAGCTCATTTGAATACTAAGTCGCATAATATATCATGCACTTTCAAAGTACGAAAACAAATACATGCCAAAATGTATGGTGGCAAAGAATTTGGAATATCTGATGTACCTTCAGTGATAACATGAATTAGCATTATTTAATTAGCTCATTTGCATACCTAAACCGCCCAGATCTGCACTTTCAAATCGCAGAAACGAGGCATGCATAATGCACTTCGTGAAGCGACGGAATAAAGTCATTCATGGAGCGAAGGGCATTTTGCCTATCCAATATACTGTTTTCAGCAATACTTAATATGCATATTAATTAGCTCATTTGCATACCAAAGCCTGTACTTTCAAAGTGCGAAAACAATTGGCATGCCAAAATATACTTCATGTGGCAAAAGCATTTTGCATATCTAATTGTTACCGTTCAGTGAGACATAAGTATGCATATTTTTAATTAGCTCTTGAAACCTAAACCCGACCTACATCACACACTGTCAAATCGCAGAAACGATGCATGCCATGATGAACATTCCATGAAGAGAAGGAATTTTGTGTGCCCGATATAGTGTTTCAAAGATTACAAGCATAAGGGTTAACATGTATCCCGGAATTCAGGGTTAAATTTTTTTCACGGACTACAGACATACGGACGGACGGGACGGAGCCCATTTCATTAGTCCCCGTTCCGAACTTATTCGGCGGGGACATAATTTCTACACGGGTCATCGATTTTTCTGGGAAAATGCGAAGCAAATGTCCGTGTTTTCAAAATGGCAGCAGTGGGTGGAACCTGATTATTGGTGTAATCCATGCACAGTGGGGAGTTTGCTGGCTGCTGTGGCCTACCAGGCTACATGAGGAGCTTTTTATGAAAAGACCTTGACCTATTAGCTTCGTCGGTGTTGGTAATGAATGCCAAGACGGAGTATAAGAGAGTTCTCTGGACGCACAACACAATGGGCCTCATCTTAAGGATAAAGAGGGGCCTGGCACGTCACTTGATAGTGGATCCTGGGTTTCCTACCGGAAACATTTTGTACCGAAATTCCTATCCCAACAATGCACCAACGATGTACGAGGAGATTAGAATCACTCCATGCACGCTCGGGTTTAGTGCGCCTCCTTTAAAACTACACGCACACTTTTGTGGCGCAAAATTACAAGGCAATCAAAGAGTACTCGTTACTGGTAAAATTTATGTAAAGCAAACGGTTTTCGCACAGTTACTGACAGGAAAAATGACCGTATGACACAAAACACCTAGCATTATATGCGCTATTTATGTTATCTACTCGTACATCCCTTGGTTGTTTTTGCTTTGGATAGGAATTTCGCGTAAAAAATGGATTTCGGTAGGAAACCCAGGATCCACGCATTGACCGCGCTAGATATATCATGAGCAGGTTATAACTCTATGGTTCGGTGTTTATGTATAGGTTAATGTTGTTGGGCAATTCCTATAGGTTTGTCACCACCACCCCCCCCCCCCCACCACAAAAAAAAAGCGAAAGTAGGGTCTCCCTCCTCATTTTCATAGTCGTGAGATGGGCTGTGTCAGCTTTCATCGGATCCCTTTAAATCTTTATTTGCCATGAAAGAGTCAAGGTGCATGCATTGTTACCTTAATTTTATAGACCCACAAAATTATGTAAATAATGACGTCATCCCAATTGCGTCCGGAGTAATTTGGTTCATTTTCAAGAAAACCTGTCCTAGCATTACAATGTCAACATGTTTAGTGTTGAAGGATATGGAATTGAACAAAAATGGTGGTCATTTGTGACTGGTTGGTAATATATGACCAAAAATACGGCAATTACAGTCCGGTGATGTTGTCACGGTATTACCTGCACTTACCTAGCTCCTTTTACACCAATTGATACTACTCACGTATATACTCATGTGGACTTTCAAATGTCAAATAATTTGTGACGTCAAAAAAGTGCATACCGTAAGAAGTAAGTGTAACCGGTAGTAGAGACGTAATATAGTCCGGTCGTTAGACTCAGCGTCCGGGAACAAGGTGAACAATGGGCACAATCGATTTCAGTTGCTCTTTACGCAAACATTAGTTTCACGTTTATTCCGTTATGTCTATGGAGCCCCGGACCTGTGGCTCCCGCCGGATATATCTGCTTATATATAGGCCGGCGGGAGCCACGTCGTGGGCTCAGACAACGGAAGTAAAGCGTGAAAGTAATGGTCAACTGAAATTGAAGTGCTTTTCTTTACCGCTGTCGCTTGGACTATAAGTACGCCGTACTATAATTACTTCTAAACCGGCAAAAGATGTCAAAAAAAGCACAAGGTTAGTAAGTTAATCCACCTTAGTCTCAAAAAATTTGCGTGCACCACCAACGCCTGACGTTTCAGCGCGCCAGGTTTGAGAGGATAACTGGTTAGCCTAAAACGAGTTTGGCCAATCCGGAATTCCTTCGGGGAGATCACCCCTAACGCACCTTTGCCATATCAGCATAAAACTATCAGTTTCAGAAATTGAGAGGACATTTAAGTAATGCGTAAACAATGTATGGACACTTCTTGAGATTTTGACGCAAATTGAAATTGACTTATTGGAAATTTAACTCATCAGGTCAAAACTACGTGCCTTATTAAATCACATTTACCAGCCATCTCTACCAAGAGAAACAGCGAGGCATGAATGCTGTATTGTTACAAGTATAAAGAAATTGCAATAGAACTTATTGCAAATAGAAGTCATTAAGAGGAGACTCACTAAAACTCGTAATTCGTAAACAAATACTACAATGGGCCAAATCATATGCTTAGGCAGGCTCAAACCCACCAACACAAACGGGGGTCCCCGGGGACAAGTTAAAATAATTTCGGCCCCGGGACAGGATCCATCACCCCGCCACTCCCGGGGGCAGCATACACTGCATGGCGGTGATTGTATTCTATTACCTCTCTAAAGCAAAGTTTTCCATCTTTATCCTCATCTACGATCTCCATGAGCTTCTTGAGCACTCAGTGGGTGTTGTTAAAAGGAGAGGTCCTCGGCCTTTCCAACATGTTTTTAAGTTCGTCATAACCAATGAAGTCATCATTGTCAAGTGTATCGACCTGATTGAAAATGGAAATCGAATCAGTTTACCTTAATGATAAGCGAGGGCCATATTACTAAACGTTACCTTGGTGTTCCATAAACACTTTACTCTTGGCATATCCCGGGGGGGCCCTCTATCCTTGGAAAAATGACACGTACTTAGTAAGGCTGTAATTAAGACGCCGCAGTTTCAGAATCGTTGTCACCTAAAGTTTCACCCCAAAGGACCCCAAATTTTGTTAAACAATGTTGCCGTCACCCGATAAACCCCTATTTTGTGGGCAAAGATTTTGATATCTGTGTTCACCAAAAGAAGTAGATCCTATTCTGTTAAAGAAAACTTTGCAAAAAAAATCTCACCCAAGACCCCATTTTTAGGAAATATGCAAATTGTCACCGGGAAAAACCCGTATTTCTAGGTGACATTTTTTGCATGTATCTAACAGCCAAAGAGACCCTTACGTTTAGTCTTCTTTTCAGTACTTTGTCACCGAAATGTACCATGGGTTTGGAAGCGCATTAGTCATATACCCCCTTACCAATTTCCTCCGTAATTTACATACGTGAGTGACCTCGATCGTGGTAATACATGTATTGATGATGGATTTCGTAAAACGTTCGACAATGAAGTGTGGGGGAGAAGTAGGAGAACCGGTGTGTGGTATACCACAATGTTAAGCTGAGTAGCGAAGCAAAGTAAAAACTAGAGAGCGAGAGAGCAGGCCGAACTAATCTCTGCCAACACTACCAACACTGTTTTCGATAACATCATTATTAAATATAGCCCATACATGATAGGACCTCAGCGCAGGCCTTTTCTAAAGTGCTGCCTTGACTATAGTGTAATTGGATGTGGAGGGGATGTTCCAGTGACAAAAAAAGTAGCCTTCACCCTTGCTGATTTGTGTAACCAATCTACATTGCGAGTCCTATGTCTGCAGGAAACCCACAGATGGGAATCAAACCAACGCCAACCCATACCAGGAATGGTATGCCACCGAGGGGACCACATCGACAATACGGAAAGGTATATTTGGTGAAGAACAAGGTACGAAGTAGAAGCAACCGAAATGTATGATGATAACAACATCGAAGTCGCTCAACCCATTGAGCTGTAAGTTCTGTCATAGTTACACCCGTCTACAAAACTCCATCAGTAGACTTTGAGCACCATCAGCTCAACCATGGGAATTCCACCAAACCTCCCTTTCTTCATGTGGCGGACTTCCAAAAAGCGACATTAGTACCAATGGGGTACAATGAGACACTAACAACTGACGGACAGCTGTCGAAGAAATCATGCGATACGACAGTCAACATCCTCGTTCCTTCACGATCTAAGGCTGCCGACAGATCATTTCATAGTGGCCCGCGCTGGAAGAAAGAGAGGGTATAACCCTGATCTATCTAGTGTAGCACAAAACATCTCTACATTTGTAGCAAGATGTTCGTGGATTCCTGTTCCACAAACTCAACATCGAACGTGAAGAGGATTGCTCAAAACACCCAGTAAACTATGCCCAAATGTGCCCCAACTAAGGTGAAACAAGGACGGCACGGAAGATTCAATACCAGAAGGGGGGGGGGTCAGTAGGACGGCTAATACCAGGCATTGCAAGGAATTGTGCTACAGAATACTCAAAGAGTATATCACCATGTTGAAGCTGATCCCGTTTTTCGGCTGAAACAAATGCTAAGGTGAGCGAAAGGTTCGGAGAGGATCTCCCAGGAACAGATCAAAACCTGGACACTTTAAAATTGGCTCCACCGATATGGACCCATAACAGCAAGAAAGCATGGTTCTATCTACCATCCGAAAGCTCCAGGGGATCCAACAGAACCTCACAGCAGGCAATGTTAGCAAGCCACCAAGTTGCCCACCAAATGCTTTTTAAAATGGCAAGTGACGCAGGAAACCCAAGATAGATGCAAAAATAGACAATAGAGAAGTGCGTATAGTGGTGACCCTGGTTCACTCGCCCCATTCAACGCGCACTGGACGAATTGGACATCCGGTATTGCTAAACTAAAACCAGGAAAAGCAGTAGGCCTTGAAAGATCTCTGTACTGAGCAACTAAAAAATCTTGCCAAGTATAGCAACAGGACATTGGATTCTTGCCAGTCACCGGTCGCAGAACATCAATCCACCATGCCCGATCTCCAATCGGACATGGTGCCAGGCCGCGTCACGTTGGCGCTCTACCCGTTCTCTACCAAAGGACCAGCACCTCTTCTCCATGTTGAACGCCAGAATCTCCCACCGCAGGACCTGCATGTCATTCATTTTATGCACGTCGGACTTCTTTTCTTAATTCCCACCCCCCAACCCGAGGCCTGCTGATTACTTCTACCCCTGCGACGTACTACGCGTAGACTCCTGAAACACATCACCCTATCACTTCTCTCCCGCCAACCATGGTGGAAGCACCTCACCCCCCATGCCCTCTCTCCACACGCAACTGCTGAATCTTCGAAGGTCGCTATACATGTCCGCACACCAACCACTATATTTTCGCTTCTCGAAAGTCCCTCTAGGTCTCTCTCCCAGCCTAATCGAACCAATGTGCTGAAATATAGAGGCACTATTGTTAACCGCCTTCCCGATGTGTGTGGCATCAGCTAACTGTGGGATGCCGCCTTCCGTGAGGCTCTATCAATTGCTGGCCTTATTCACACCCAAAGGTTCCCAAAAGATCTGGAGGAAAGCAAAATGTTCTGGCACTCCTAAAAGCATGGGTTTTAAAGATCCTCAAAAAAAAATCCCAAGAGCATACCGACCATTATGTCACTCCTTAGGCCAATACCCTACCAGCTCTTTGAAGCGCCTTCCTGCTCAATCGTAATCCACCTGTGAAACTCCCTGGAAGCACTGTGATAACCTGTCTACATAGGAGTCACCTTCGACCGCACCTGTCTTATAAGACCCACATTGAGAAGACGAAGAGTAAAGTACTTTACCCAATAACATCTTGAACAAACTCCTCACTGGCACCGACTGGGTGCTCGCCAAACTTACCTAAGATCGGAACGGCAACTTGCCTATGTCTACTCAGGTGCAGAGTATGCCTGATCGTATGGGAAAGATCAAAACCCATGCCAAGAAGCTTGATCCAGCGTTAAATGCCTCCTGCCGGCTTATTCCACGACGAGGACACCGTCCAACACCAACGGAAAAACTGTACATCCTAGCAGGCGATTGCTCCACCAGGGACATCCGTTCGTAGCGTAGCGAGATGCAAGAGCGTAGCTGCCAAGTATCAATGTGAAGCACCCTATCTTGGACAGATTAAACTGCTGCCCAAACGCCTTAATCTAAGAGAGAAGTTGTCTAAGCAACAGAGGCCAACTCTTGAAACAGGTCTCTAAGGAGGGAAAGAGAGTCCATTGTGGAAAGAAAGATTGCCATCAACCAAGTAACATACTATGGTTATTGAACCTGGGGAGCATCTTCCACCTGAACTGACTCCTCATGGGCAGAATGGCGCGATGCGGGCCTACAATAGATTGAAAGAAAACCAAAACTGGCACAGGATCGGTAAGGCGTTCAGTGAAGAGAAGTGGTGGGCTACCTGGAATAGCAGATCAGGAGAAGAGATACTACTGTGGTTGTGGAACAAGCACCACAGAGCATGAAAGGGAAAACACCTCATTGGATCTATGCCCATGCCTGGCCCCCCACCCAGAAAAAATGCACACAAAAAAAAAGGACCTTTGCGGAATTCCGGGAAGACAGCCCAGACGTTTACCCATCCTGGCTGGATTCTATTGAGAACAACAGTGTTGGACACGATAGAAGAGAATTGAAGTGTGATGGACGGCGGAGAGCTTATGGTATTTAGAGTAGAATTCGCGGTTCGGCGTTTTCGCGATCACTATATTCCAAAGAATATAAGCTGTGGCCGCTCCGATGACACTTGACCTTGGCACATATGACTTTGACCTCATCAAATAATGATGGATCCTTGGTGCACATATGACACAAGTTTGGTTCCAAGTGAATTCAACTTTCTCAATTGAGGTCAATTTTACATTTAGTAAATTGTTTTCAATTGCTGCTCACATGAGCTTTGACTTGGGCAAAAGTGAGCACTTTGACCTCCTCTAAATATAAGGGATCCAGTGGTGCACCTATGACACAAGTTTGTTCCCAATTGAACTTCAACTTTTCAAATTGAAGGTCTGTCATTTAAAAAAAAAAAAAGAACTTAACGCAATTTTTTTAAAAAAAATGAACATTTTAGCCATCATTTTGTCCATTGACCTCGCATAGAACTTTGACCTCTTGGCATATGGACGTTTGACCTTACCAACATGAGTGGGATCCCATGGTCTGACCTTTGACCAAGTTTGGTTCCAATTGAAGCTTCAACTTTTCACATTGAGGTCAATTAAAAAAAATATTGAAACGGCAATTCTAAAAAAAAACAATTAACAGTTTAGTGACGCACACCAACAATCCACACCACACAAACACACGAACAGCGGATTATATTAGTGGTCGATCCAGTCATGTAGCTGGCGGCCACACTAAAAATATCAAAATATCTCATGTACACTTAGTTCCGTAGGTATGCATTATTGTCACCTAATGGAGAGGCAGTGCCTAAAACCTCGTTTCATGGTAGGGTCCTTGAAGTGGATTGCAGGGGAAGTGTTACCAACTCTGAAAATCTTATCTTTTGACCCAAAATGAAAGATTTTGACCAAAACTGGTTCTCCAAACAAAAACACCTTTGCCCAATGTGGCAGCATGCCGACAGTGATTTCTATTTATAACACTAGATAGCCGTTACGCGGGCGCCGTGTTGAAAGAGGAATAGGCGACGGGCCACCGTAACCGTGTTTTGAAAATTATAAATATTCATACGGTCATCCATTCGAAACGCGAACGCGAATGCGCCGTAACCTGTTGGCCTGGAAAACGGTACATCGTTCTAGGCAAATGCTGAATATGAGAATAAATTGGTCACCACGCTATGAAAATTCAGGGGAATATATGAATAAATTGGTACACCCACGCCTATGGGAAAATATACCGCACTTCGAGGGAGAAAATGGTTTACGGCTTTGAGTGGCGCGTTCACTATCTAGTGTTATTAGAAACGGTGTGCATTATGCGGCAGCATGCATTAAATCTAAAAGAGTGTAAAGAATTTTAATTAAAGGCTGTTCTAGGACCATATGAGTGTAGGTGTGTGGAAATGGTTACATTAATTACTAAAATTTCAAGTTTCGCTCTTACGCAGCGTCTTAAGTGTTAAACCGATGGCGACTTCTAAATTGTGAGTTACTTGGCCACCACCGCCATGTCCAAACTAGTATGGAAGGGTAAGCCATTCATTTCATTTTACGGCCGGATGACGTTTGGGGAGAATTCATAGGAAGAAAAATTTTTTTAATTTCATGCTTTTATCAGAGTGTTTAATAAAAATTCTTCTTTTTTTTTTTTTTTTTTTAAAATTATAATGAACACCTTTCTCTTATGCATTGAATCAAAATGGCAAAAATTTTAAATTTAGATAAACACTACTAGGCCTCTATTCAGAAATATGAAATAGAAGTATCACAACATTTTCCCTTGTTGAAGGAATTGTTGTCTAGAAATACTGTATTAATGCCCAAATCCCGTAAAGATAACGCAGAATGGCCCGGGAATTGTACAGAAAATCCGTTTAAAATAACGGTCAGAATGCCTGTCAAGGGTAACACCACGACATAATTACCATTGTGGCGGCCAACTTCCGGCAAAATTTATCAGCGCAGGGGTAGTGGGCAGATTAACTAGTCCGTATGTCACGAAGAAAAATCTGAGTATGATGACGTATTTGAGGAACATTTTTGACATAAATTGGTAGTGTGTTACCAATTTTTGGAATGTGTAAATGATATGTCCCGAAGAAAAATGTGTTTTGATTTAATGCTTATTTGCTTTTACTGGCGGTTTAACACACACGTGCATTTCCGGTTTCGGGCGAAAATTTGTAGCAGTAGCGCAAATTCAATACCCTCCAAGAAATCGCTAAAATATTTCAACATTTCTACGAATGTTTGTGCTCTTGTAGGATATGTTATAAAAGAAAGTCTTGCGAACAAGCTGTGCAACTCTCATTTTCTGGAACGCACGGTAGACTCGAGATAAAAGCCAAGATAGAAACATGACGTTTATATACAAGTCTATGGGAGGCTAATAGGGTTGTTGGTGACTGCCACAATCAGATCTATTAAACAACTTAGAAATGATGACGCGGATTTTCCGGGTTTCCCGGACTCTTCTTCTCACCAATTACTACCATTACGGGGTCCCGTAAAATTTAGTTCGCACTGCAACCCTAAATATTAAAAAAGTCATCACGGTCAGAAGTTCCTTTACTCGTTAAAATTATGGTTATTTGTTACACGGTAAACTAAACGTTTTAATTCATAACGAGACAAATGAATATGATACATTAGTACAAGTTGACAGGATCCGAGACAGGATTATTACGTGGCGTGCGGGACCTTCGAAAAAATTGATCATTTTAGTAAAAGTTGACTACCTCCAAAAAAAAAATGCTCCCTTTCGTGACCTTTTTGAACATCTTATAACGAAAATGTGAGTGATTTTAGTGTCAATTTTTTTTAGATTTGGACCTTTATCGACAAAAATATTCAGCAAAAAAGAATGGACCTTTTTTTTTAAAGTGTAAATTTATATCGGAAGTTTTATTTTTTGTTTAGGTATAATAAAAACAAACTAATTCAGAAACAGTTCCAGAAGTATAGAATTATCCTATTAGATTCTAAACACAAATGCCTCAAAATGAATATAGCAGGAAAAATATTAGTTTTTTTTTCGTGTGGGTTTTGTTTAAAACTTTTTTCGAGTGTTTTTGGACGGGGATTATGCGGGATGTAAGTAGAAGAACTTTTGGTGGGAAAAATCTGAACACCGGCGTTTGAGGCGTCCGATATTTTATTTATTTTAGAGTCGCAGGCATAAAGCAAATGAGTGTTGCATAGGCCATATATACAAAAATGTGGGTGTCATGCAATTGGAAGAGAAAATGAAGAGGAAAAAGTGACTCTTTTATGATCATAGGCCTATCAACCTATTACAATCACAACGGTGTAGAGATGAGTAAGTTATTAGCGGCGTAATATAGTCAGGCTAACGGTGAAATGAATAGGGCACTCGAATTCAGTTGACTATTCACGCAACATAAGTTCACGCTTTATTCCGTTATTAGTTAGGGAGCCCGAGGACTATGGCTTCAGCAGGATCTATTGCTTTCACGCCGGTTTTCTTTTGGAGATATAGTTAGTGAAAAAAAATGTCGGGCGTTTATATGCAAAGACAACATTCTGCATCTGTGGCGGGCAACTTACTTATGCAAACATTTCTCGTAATCTTTACCTGTTCGCTCGTGAAGACTCATGAACTTCTGATAAGGATGAGCAAATTCATTGGCGGAAGGATCACCATATGCCTTCATCTTATTGTCCACATCCTTGGCCCGTCCTTCTCACCTCCAATCGACGCGCTGAAGCATGTTGGTCAATTCATTGTATCCCATCTTGGAGGTTTATAAAAGCGATCCCCCGGTTTTGAAATGACTGTCACACTTTGGTGAAACTTCGCATCAGTACTGCGGATTGACTCGCGATCAACAATCTTGCGTTGTGTTGTGCGCGGTTGGCATGGTTATAAGCTCTATATCGCGCGGATTCGCGTGGCGTGTCGGCGGTGTGTAATAATGGATCTAAAATCATATAAGACGATTAGCAGCCTTTATTACTCCAAACTCTTGATAGAGGGAAGCAATTCTTTCAATATAGCTTAAGCCATGCCCAAAATTAAAAGAAACTAGATTAGCACATAAATGATAATTTGTCAATGTTTTCATTTCTGATTTTATCATAAAGATCATAGGCCTATTGTTGTGAGTTATGCCCTTGAGCAGTTACCTGAAATGGCTCGATGTGCATGGGAACCCGGTGCGCCCCCTAATTTTTGCAGAGATAGGGGCTCTTGGCGCTGCATAAGGCAGATCCCAAAATGTCATCATCGATGGGGCAAATCATTTTCAAGTTCGCATGTTATTTCCGGGGTGCCGCAGGAACTGTCCGGGGAACCGTTATTATTCCTTTGCATTATATAAATGATCTTCCTCAATGTGTCAAATCTGACGTTCGTCTGTTTGCAGATGATCTGATCCTGTACCGGCAAATTAATTCCAGAAATGACTGCAACACTCTTCAATCTGACATAACCTCACTTTGTAAATTGGAGTCTACATGGCAAATGGCATTTAATAAATCCAAAGTTTCATTGAGGATGACACACAAGAAGAACTTCCAACAATATCAGTATTAATGGGTGATTCAATCCTGCAGGAGGTTCAACAACATCCTAATACCTGGAGTAGAAATTCTCTAAGATTTCTCATCTCATGGGCAACACACATCACCCAGACAAGTAAATAGTTGCCAGCAAAATCCTTGGGCTGATAAAAGAAATTTCTGGAATTGTTCATCATCTGCAAAAGAATGCTTACAAAACCTGGTTAGACCACATAAAATTAGATGGAAGGCCTCCATAGGATCCACATCAAAAGAAGTACATTGATTGATTTGGAAAAAAAGTTCAGCGAAGTGATGCTAGGAGTTGTTGTTAATGATTACCAGCGTTCAAGTAGTGTGACAGCTTAGTACATTGATCTGGAGTGGACCACAATTGAGGATGTTAGATATAGAACCAAAGCGCGCCGGGTACATCTTAAAGAGAAATCATGGCATTTATCCCAAGCAATATGCATATCTGCTGATAAGACCCAAGAAACCATCAACTGTTCGTCGCACAACTTACATTTACAAGATTCCCCAAACTCAAAAGACTGTTCGACAGGTATTCACTCTATCCTCGCACAATCCCTCAGTGGAACTCACTCCCACCTGAGCTTAAATCCGCGCTGACCACTCACTCCTTCAAGCTACTACTGAAGAACATGTAGACTCATGCAAGAAGGACTGCACGTCAACAGCCACGTTAGGGGCGATTTGTGCAGTAAACCAACACGACCAAGGCACCGGACGCTTTGTTAGATTATAAAAATGCCATTTTTATGACGGGGGGGGGGGCACTCTGTATAGAAGTTGCCAACCCACCCCCCCCCCACCCACCCTTCTACTTGACAAATAATGATCCCCAACCTCCCCCTAATGCTTGTGTCCCCCAGAATAATAGTAGGTGTACCCCCTCTTCACCCCCTGAAAAAAGCTGGTTTACGCCACTGCCTAGAATGCCTGATATACGTATCCAGCTTATTTATTTTTTCTCAGGGCGCAAACAGTAAATAACTGCACCATTTGAAATACACCACAAATATACTGTTTTGGGAAAGCTGGAGATTTCGAACTCCAGCGGCAACATTTGGCATACAAGTTATATATCAATGGATGGATTGCAATCCGATTTTGAAACTTTAACATATGTTCAATGTCATGGGGGTCTTCCGATTCGTTTTTTCGATAAGATGACCCTAATAGCGACCGTTGCCATTTTTACTGTTTTCGAGCCTGTAATCAGTTACGCCCCATTTTCTAAACCGAGGGCCTTATTCTCCATGAAAATCAAAAAATTTTTAATTAGTCTATCCCAATGTGGTAAAGAAACTGTACCTTATGAAAAATAATATGGCCACTCAGACTCTTCACAAACTCGACCAGGACCGTTTTAAAACATCTAAAAAATAGCTTGTTTTTTACGGAAGTAAAACCATTACATGAAATGGCGTGGGGAGTTAGTGTTGTGCGCCCCTTGAACACATACAGAATTTTAACGAATTCTACAAAAAAACATATAGTATTTTAATGATTTATTTGCACTTGGTGTGAATGGAATTCAGCGAATTTGTACTATGTGTTCGGCAATAGCATGTTTAAAAGCCGCTATTGATACCGCATTTTTCCGAAAAAGCGCTAGCGATCCGCGGCGGCATCTGCACGCGCCATGAGCCGATTAAAAGGCAAGTGTTATTTTCGCCGGATGAAAATGAACCATACCACCTTAAAAAGAAAGTGGAATGTACAATTTACCATTCGTAAATATAAATAAAATTAAAAAACTTCCATCCTAAAATTATAATTTATTTTTCTAAATAACGATAAAAATAAATGTTGCACCATGTTAGAAATTATTACATTTAGCAATTATTTTCAAGATTAATTTTTTTGATACGCACGCACGCTCATTGAACAAGAAAACCAGAGAAAAGTACACTCTCAGGAAAAAGTGAACTAGAACCTATTTTGTTCAATATAGGAATCCTTC
Source organism: Ophioderma brevispina (assembly GCA_023653785.1). Lineage (NCBI taxonomy): Eukaryota > Metazoa > Echinodermata > Ophiuroidea > Amphilepidida > Ophiodermatidae > Ophioderma > Ophioderma brevispina. The sequence goes on from JAMKCH010008593.1 coordinate 85,384, forward strand.
TTTCAATGGTTCTATTAAGAGCGAATTACTTAAAGGTCTGCAAGATCTAAAACACTTTTGGCACCATTTTGAGTGAGGGGTCATAAGAATAAAAAAAGATTCGAAGAAACTTTCTATTAGAGTGTATGAAAAGAAATGATGATGAAGACACCCATCCTCTATCGCAAAACTAAATTTGCGATTAGGGGGTGCGAGGGAGGACTCCTATTTGAAATGCCGTTGTTAGTCTGCTGATATTAATTCAACTTAAAGATAATGCTTGCAGAGAGAAAAGTGTAAAACGGGTGCGGGGGGGGGGGGGGCGAGCTTCCATTTTCTATGGTAGGCTATAGCCAAAAAGCCGTGGTGAACATTTTGTGTTGGTTAGGGGTAATTGCTTTAAACAAAAGCTACAAACATTGAATTCTTCTCAAAGGTTCAAATGACCAATTTTCTTTTAACTATACTACTGTAAGCAAATCAGTGATAATAAATGAGAAAGGAAAAGGGGTTTTGGGTGAGAGAATAAAGTGGAAATAAGAATGTCCGTGGTGGTTATGTAAAGATAGTGTGTTTGAAAAATGACGGATCTTTTGGGGTGACAGCGATGATGGAAAGAGCGGGGGGGGGGGGGGGGTATTTATAAACAGTAATGATCCCCATTTTACCCCCCCCCCCCCCCCGTGTGGATCAGACTGGACGATTAGGCGAACATTACAAGTGTATCAGGTGGTGGGATCATCCTGGATAATGCATTCGAATAGCTCAACACGGCAAAACTATGTTGAACCCATTTAAACCCTTTTTAGCTATTACTCTATAGCCTAGCCGGGCATAGCCCTAGCCCGACCGGCCAAGCTACGTTTACATGTACGCCCCACAAGGCTAGGCCATACGGAGATTTTGTATCTTATTTATTATCTCTGGTATGTTTTTTATGTGATTGTTTAGTTCAGCAAAATAAATGATATTTTATGGGCGAAAGCACGGATTTCTCTAACTCCGTGGCGTACACTGCAGTAGGTTGTTCCAAAGGGCGCACACAAGTAAATAACTGCCCCATTGAAATTACACCACAACGTTACCTTGTTTTGGAAAGCGAGGAGATTCGAACTCAAGCGGCACTATTTGGCATACAAGTTATATATTCAATGGATTGCAAATCGGATTGAAACCATTATGTTTCAATGTATGGGGCGTCTTCCGATTCGTTTTTCGAATTACGAGACCCTAAATAGCGACCGTGCCATTTTATACAGAGTTTCGAGCTGTAAACTCATTTATGCCTTTTCATACACCCGATGGGCTACTTCTCCATGAAAATCAACTTTTTAATTTAGTGTATCCAATGTGTAAGACACATGTACCATTTAGTGAAAACATAATATGGCACGACAGATCTTCACAAACTGCACAGGACCGTAAACATCTAAAAAGTTAAGCGTGTTTTTTACGGAGTAAAAACCATTACATGAAATGCGTGGTGTTTTAGCGTTGTGCGCCTTCTCAGTTGCGCGGTCTAAGTCACAACCGTACGCAAGCCAATTCACGCCTCAGCATAGCAACAAGTTGAACAACAACAGTATTTTAGATCGGCCAATCACGGTCGCCTGTAACGATCCAAACAGGCGCGTATGGAGTGGCGTCACTGCAGCACACGCGTTAGCAACGGCAAAACCCCGCGAAAAGGAGAAAATAATTTCTGGACAGAGTTATACCCAAACGCGAGAGGCCCATTTAATTTAATATAGGTTTTCCCAGTTTAATTTCGACTTGTTGTAACCGACAATTTTTTGGGCTTTTCGGTCCCTTAAACATGTGACCGCGAGAGAAACACACAAAACAGATTTAACTTTTCAGTAGCTGATGTTCATTTTTGGTTGCATTGTATTTCAACTGTGTGTCGTTGATATTCGTCAAATGCCGTGGACAAATTCGTCCCGCGGGGCGATGACTACTGAATAGTAAAAGCATTTAGGTCTTTTAACTGGGAATTTTACGCATCTTGTCTTTTATATTCGTCGGGTAAGCATAAAATGAATAAAGTGTTTATTCATGATTGGTTCTTACCATAGGTCATAACATCTATAAAAGTGCAGTAAAAAGCACTTCGTCTAAGAAAAAGATGCGGGTGGCACTATGCTATTGGAAATAAATTCTATGTGGATGGTCATAAAGGGTAGAATTCTGCAATTGATTAAACGGGTTAAGCCTAAATAGTCAAAATCATAACTATTCAAAAAAGTTAAAAGTTCAAACAAAAGATATAAAACGTATGTATTTTTTTTCAGATTCAAGATTCATTTGGCGTAAATTTTCAGGCGAAAAGACTCTAACAACTTAATAAAACAGAAATTAGCACGTTTGAAAGATCAGTTGGAGGAAAAAAAATACATTTCAGAACCCTCCCCAAAAAGAAAACCATATTTAATGTTAAATACAAATAGGCCTACACCACACGTGACTGAAATGAAAGAGACGATAATGAATCTCATGAAAAATACGAATTTGCTTTTTTAATACGCCGGTCTCGGTCTTGATATTGACGGACGAAATTCGACGAAGCGATGAACGACAATCAATGACACCAAAGGTTGAAAACAATGGACACAAAATGAACATCAGTGACTGAAAAGTTAAATCGGTATTGCGTTTCTCGCGATTCGAATTTTTCGAAAACGAATTCCACTGTTGTTTATTAAAATCAATAAACAACAAGTTGCGGAACTTAACGGGAAACCTAATAATTTGACCTTGATTAACAAAATTGGTAAAATTCACTTTTTTTCCTAAAATTTAATTTTCAGGCGAAAAGACTTAAACAAAAAGATAAGTCAGAAATTAGCACGTTTTGAAGATACATCGGAGGAAAAAACATTTCAGAACCATCCCCCAAAAGAACCATAATTTTTATGTTAATAAAATAGGCCAACACACACGTGACTAAATTGAAAGAAGACGATAATGAATATCAAGGAAACAATGACGAAATTGCTTTTTTAATACGCCGCGGTCTTGATATTGCAGAAGTCGACGAAACAATTGACGAAAAATCAATGACACAAAGTTGAAATACACTCCACAAAAATTGACTCTCAGTTTCCGCAAAATTAAATTGGTTTTGCGTTTCCCGCGATTCACATTTTTAGGTCGAATTCCAATTGTCTGTTTTATTAAAATCAATAAACAAGTGGGAATTAACTGGGAAAACCTATATCAATGGTAGACAGGTCTGCATTAAAAACATTTCTATGGCCAATTACAGGGCCCTCTATACAAATCATAATGACATTAGATTCATTGACCCTTGTTATGGGTCGCGCAGTTTGTGGCGTTTGTTATTCATGTACTTTTGGATCCCTTGGGCCATATTTGACTCAATTGGAATTCAGAACTGCTGTTACCATTAAATCTAGCACTAGTTTTTCTCGAATCTTGAGGAATTGAGCCCCTCAACTATAAAACAAAGGACCCCCTCAACTATAAAACAAAGAGTTGACCCGAATAAAAATAATATAAAAAACAAAGATCCCATCAAACTATTAAAACACAAAAGACCCCCTCAACTTATAACAAACAAAGACCCCCCAACTATAAAACAAAGACCCCTCTAACTTTAAAAAAAGACCCCCTCAACTATTAAACAAAGACCCGCCTAACTATAAAACAAAGAACCCCATCAGGCATCACCTATAAAATTAAAGACCCCCCTCAACTATAAAACAAGACCCCTCAACTATAAAAAAAAAGACCTGTCAACTATAAAACACAGACCCCTTCAACTAGAATAAAACAAAGACCCCCCTCAACTATAAAACAAAGACCCCTCAACAATAAAACAGACCCCTCACTATAAAACAAAGAGTTACCCGAATAAAAATATATCAAACAAAGATTCCCCCAACTATAATAAATACCCCCTCAACTATAACACCAAGACCCCCCAACTATAAAGACAAAGACCCCTGCTACTTTAAAAACAAGACCCCCCCCTCAACTATTAACAAAAAAGACCCACCGCCTAAGCTATCAAACAAAGACCCCCCTCATGCCTCACCTATACCATAAACGACCCCCCTCAACTATAACACAAGACCACCCTCAACTATAAAACAAAGAACCCCCCAACTATAAAACAAAGACCCACCTCTTAACTTTAAAAAAAGGACCCCCTCAACTATAAAACAAAGACCCCTCAACTATAAAACAGACCTCTCCTCAACTATAAAACAAGCCTCAACTATAAAACAAAGACCCCCCTCAACTAATAAAACAAAGCACACCTCAACTATAAAAAAAGGACCCCCTCAACTATAAAACGACCCCCTCAACTATTCAACTATAAAACAAAGACAAAAAACCAAAGTAGGCCTACAAGTAAAAAACACACACACAAACTATCAAACAAAGACCCAACCCAATCTCTGAATGCCTTGCATATATCCATCCATATTAATATATATAACGTTCCATACTTACCCGTTTTACTTCGGCATGATATGGCGAAATGAAATTCTGCCAAAACCAACCTTCATGTCTCCTTAATATTAATTATGGGATGGATTCAAATTTATTTTGACTCAAGCGATACCACCTTCCTCGTGATCTCTTCAAACTTTTATATACTTCATGGTAAACTCTGAAAAAAAGCTCTTTGATTTGGCACCATTGATTTTCCCACAAGTTTCTCTCAAGTTTTTTTTCGATGCTAGATGATATGTGCATGATGGAGACGAGGATGCTTCGGAAATCATATCATAAATGTGATTGAATGCATAATTATTTAAATGGGCAGTTCCACGCTAAAGTAACAGAATTACAGTTTTAAAAGTATTTGAAGAAAATTCTTGAAAAGCTGTGTTCAGGACAGCTGTAAAACCAAGCTGGGTTACGTGGCAGTTCTCTAACCGTTTTTGAAATGAAAATATGTGCAACTTAAATTGTGTTAACAAAATGACGAATGCATGTGGAATTGCGCCACTTTAAAATTATTCATATTCCAGTCCCGCACATAGGAAGACATAGGCCATGTGGGGCTAGGTCTAAATCATGTTGGGTTCACTAGACATAGAACCAACAATAAGAGACGATACCAGTAGCTTCCTCACAATGCATTGCTCCATTGGAAGTTTTTGTACAGGTTGCCATGTTAATCGTTGAAGGAAACGCATTCTTAAAATGCAGTTTGTGATCAGTACTGTCAATTTAGGCCATGTTTCATTCACATCATAACGACCCACATCAGTACCTGTAAAAAAACCTCCATTGGAAGCCAATGCATTGTGGGACGCTATTGAAATCTTCTCTTGAACCAATTACAAAAGTAACTATGGTACAGGTTTTCTGTTATTTAATCAGCTACTCAGAATCACTTTAACATGTTAAATACAACTTCAAAACTTAACGTCCTACATATCCACCTTCCATTCCTGATCCTTAGGGAAGAAACCAAACGAACCCTTTAAGTAAACGACTAGTTTCTTCTTAAAGAAGGAACTGAAAAAAGGGTCATTTTAAATATTCTATTTTAATGCCAATGACTTATATTTTTGGTTTTATATTATATAATGAGTGAAATATGATGGAGTAATTTGAAATAATCATTCAGGGAATCCCCACCTACCACATGTAATTGCATAATTAAAGTCGCATTGATCCAAGACGTCTAAATTAATTATACATAACTGATAACTGGAAGAAACTGTTTAGACACTTTTCACGCCGAAGATGCCAAGTATTCACGATATTGCCAGTGAACCCTTGTAAAGAATTAATTGAACATCTTCAAGCAAATTTTATATTCTGTGGCGATTGGCACTCCATGCTAATTAGTGGTTGAGCGCCCCTTGTGCTCCCCGTTGTGCTCATTGCAAGCTAGGCCGGGGGGTAGGACACGATCTGTTCGATTTGGGCATTGGGGATTTCCAAACGGTAATTTGTGGAACTGCTACGTGCATTTACTATGGCAGTCTATGTCTCAGTGACATTAATAAATTATCTCTTAAACCTTCGTTCAAAAGATCTTAGTAATATCAAAATCCGTCGAGGTTAGTGGATTAACCTCGCTGCAAAACAGTGAAATGTCCAATAACGGTCATTTAGATTTAAAGGGGGATGGTCCGATTTAGGTATACAAAGTTTTCATCTTGATAGAATGGCCTTCACCCAAAAGCCCCATCTGTAAAGTTTCTCGTCGATATTTCAATCCGTTTTGATGTGAGAGCTAAAACCATGATTTTGTGAGCCCCATAGAGTAATGTGTAAAATTATTATTGGTCGACCAAAATGGAGTACATTTTCGCTCGTATCTTCCAAACCAAACATCCTTTAGCCCTAAGATTTCACAGGGTAAATGAGAAAAATAGTACCTCTCTTCTGATACCAACATTTTGACCACTTCCGGTAAAATCTGGAGTTCTGGGGACGAGGCTATTAGCGATCGGGCCATGGACCTTTAAATATTCGTGACCAGGCCTAGCCTTTAGTCAAGTCTGTGTGTGACCGTTCGATATGCGTAAGAGTGCCCTCCTAGTGTTAAGTCCATGGGTTACGCCGGAAGTTGATGTCGTTCTGTTGCTGTTAGGTTGGCATGTCCTACCCCACACACACACACACACACATACACACTCTCATTGATAATTTGGTCAGTTCTTGCCGGAGTTTGAGATAAAAGAGTTTACATTTACAATTTGGTGAGTCTCTACCTTTGAGTCTTATTCCCTGAGTCCGCGACAATTCTCCCTGAAAATAACCCAGGTTATAACTGGCACATTTTCATAAAATATGAAATTTCTTCAAATTGCACCCAAATGATAGTCTCTAGGCCATTGGAAGAATAGAGATATGCAGGGTGAGTCAAAAAGATTTACACTCGTTTTGTTTATTTTTTTTCTATAGCAGTCAAATATTTACCGAAAATATTGACTGTCTCCTATAATACAAGATTATTTCAAGTTCTATTTTTCACCTACTAGGAAAAAATTAATTTTGTTGTTTCAGCTTTGCATTGAGAAGTTAATATGTAACAGTCACAGTGGTAACAGTAGAAACGCCAGTGGCATTACTTCCGGTATTTTCAACAGGACGTGACCCCGACATGACGTCACAAAATTTTAAATCCAAGCTCTCAGATTTTCGAGTGCGAGCCCTCAAAGAAAAACTAAAAACTCGAATAGTGGAGGACTGTAGTGCACAGATCTCATGTATTCAAACTAAGATTAGAATTTGTGTCCAATTATATAATATAGATAAAAAAAATAAAAATATTAAACAAAATGTTGGAAGCACTTGCTACCCCCCATCATGGCCCAGCTGGGATTTCCAAGGTTACACAGGGGTAAGTAATTTAAAACAGCCAAATGTGAAAGCAATCATAGATGTTGTCTGGTTTACAGGATTCCAATTTCCAAAAAGTATTGGCACCGCGTTGTCGAATCTCAAACAAACGCGTTGCAAAACCTTACAAACGTGTGTAAGTTCACAACACGTTGCAAGCTTCAATTGTGAAGGCCCATTAAGGGTAATAACGTATTTGCCGCCAACGCGTTGGGTGGAAGGTTTGCAAAACGCGTTGTGAGATTTATTATTTAATTTTTGAAATTACGTCACAAAATTCATGATTGCGATTGGCCGACTCCCCAACGCGTTGCCGAAAGTCGCAACACGTTTGCAAAACGAAATGTCACAAAGCGTTGAGGCAAAAGACGTGTTGTGACCCTTATGGCTTGTGACCTTCGCAACGCTTGTGAAGATTGCAAAAGGCGTGTGAAGCCGCAGTGCGTTGTGGAAGGTTGACAACGCGTGTGAGTTCAACAAACGCGTGTAGATTACTTTGCAACGCGTTTTTGTGGGTCGTTTTTTGAAATAAGTCACAGAAAATGATCAAATTACAATCTATTTGGCCGATACGCAACGCGTGGCGAAATTTCGGCAACGCGTGCCTTTCTCGAAGCGTTGCGGCAATACAATTGAGGCCCTCGGTAATGTCAAAACCGAGTCAAGGGATGTGGAATCCCGTGGGATTTCAAGGATTAATAAAGATCACACATATTTATACGTTAAATAGGTCCCAGAGAACAAGAAAAGTTTTGATGAGAATTCCCAGGGGGGGTGGCAGATGGCGACAATATTGGTTTTCAAATGGCTGCCATTTGAATATATATGTATATTGTCAAATCATAACTCGAGTTGTGAAATATGTATAGGAAGCTAGTTTTGGTGGCAAAACTTAATGTTAAACACCTACAATTCTCTGGAAAGGATTAAAGCTAGATGAGAAGAGAACTTAAGACTGGCAGCCATTTTGTTTTTCAATGGCCCAATTACAATGTTTATTGAATTTTCAGCATAATTTTAGTGTGAGTTTTCATACAAATTGGATTAAGTGACCGCCTCCATTTAACGAGTCAAAGATTGTATGATAAAGAGTTCCGATATGGTAAGAGTAAAAAGTGATTCTTTCAATCATCTTGTTAATAGTTGTCTTTCAAAATGGAACGGTAGCATTATGACTTTTTACCCCGATCTTACCAAGATTTTTTTCCACCCCCTTGCTTATTATTTGATACCAGTGGGTAGCTATGGTTCCTTCCTTCCTTTCCATTGAGTCCAAAATAAGTATGTAAAACCTATTATGGCATCGCAATGATGTATAAACTTGCAAGTTTGTGCAAAAATATCCCAAAAATAGGCAAAATCCAATTTTTGCACATATAAAGGTAGGCATAATGGATTTTTCATGCGAGTTTCAGCTTATAAATGTTGGAAATTGACTAGTTTATGAACTCAAAGTTGTAGAGCTTATGCTAATACCAAATATTGTACCATAAAAGTGTACCAAAAATTATTTTGGGTGGCAACTCCGCCGACCCCCCCCCCCCCACACACCACAACACACCACCCACAAACACAGCACCCACACACACCACATCAATTATATTTGACCGGCTCCCTAACCCCTGTGAATGTGCTACCTTTACAATAAAAATGCTAAAATTCCAAAAGATGAGAAAACAATTATTGGAAGCATTTTGCGAAAGCGATTTTAGTTTTTAACGCACCTGAGGTCAAAGTTTACGGGGGTGCCACCCCCTTGTTAAGACAGTGGCGACACAAGATAACAAAAACATTTCACAATGTCCATATAACAACCCATATCACACCACTTGTAGACTGCAGAGCACTCTATTTTGTATAGTACATGTAAAGCTTCCTTGTAGGGTAGTCCATGAGTGTTGTATTAGGAGGTGAAGATGTGGAGTCACGTCTAGTTGGTATGAGATCCTTAACACTGCACTGTGTAGTTGTTTAATTTGTATGATTCCCACAAATATGAATTTATCAGAGAACAGCTCAACTATTATCATTCACTTGTACTGATTTTTTTCCTATATCATAACAGACCAGATAAGCACATGTGCCCACAAACAACAAAGTTAGCACTATTTTAAACTTCTTTACAAGTGCCCTTTGGAGTGTTAATGATGAGCCCACAAATATAGCCACCATCATCCCCTTCTTGTTTATTATTGTGTTACCACATCATGACAATGTAAGGTTCTAAATCACGGTTGTTATCCTCATCTGCCAGGATGGGGACATTGGTTAGGTCCACATTTTCTTGAATTCATCCAAGACTCGATGGCAACATCCAGTAAGTCTGTACCGTTCAGTCATTTACATTTGCACTATTGTTGGCACATCCAAACAATCATTCACCAAATTGAATTATTGCATCTTGAGCAGGAGGCAAATGTCATCACTGGCTTGATTTTGTCATCCCAAAATCCCCTTTATTGGGTCGAGCCGTACTCTGGATTGATATGTCATTGTACGATTTGTACCTAATCATCGCCGTATTGGTTAGCAGAACTACTCTTTACTGAGGGTGCACTCTACCATAGAGTGAAGATAAAGCCTAGTACTTTAAACGTGTTTGCTCTGGTATAGGCAGACCATAGATGGCCTGTTCTTGCCTTGTTGTTACTTGGCGCGACCAAACAAAAACCTCCATACAAAAGATCGGCTTCAAAATCCAATTGTAACTCTGCTACCTTTTGTTAATTCCGAACGAGTTAAAATACAACTGACACACACATGCTTTGGATGGCAGGCTAATATTAATTGGCTCCGAGGTGTAAAGGGTGCTATACCGGTCATCATCGAGCCAATTCTTCAAGTTCCATTCCAAAACGTCAGCTTTCCTGTGCCAGCAATCTCCCATTGACATCTGCTCATAGAGTGCACGGGAAAAGGGGAAGAAATTGCGCCTTCTGAGCATCCGAGCATTGTAAATATGGGCATGTGGTCTTCTTATATACCCCTGCGACAAAAATATGTATCTATACAAGAATGCAGAAAGAGTAGACCTAAACAATGCCCACTGTTCCAAAGACCGTAAAAACCTCGTGTGTTAACTGGCATTTTGGACTCACAATTTGCAAATAACTGTACAAAAATGTCATTTTAACTGCTATGAGTCCCAGCTGCCACTTAAAACGATGTTTTTTGTTTTTTGTTTATGTTCTTTTTAACATGCATCATAAGTTGATGCGGACGACATATAGAAAACTTAACACTGTGGTTACATAGAATTCACACAAAGTGGAATGTGGGACTCGTACCATTTAAACAACCCGCAGTGCACTTTTAAGAAGTGTAATTATATGATCGCTGTATTGTTTTACGGTTACATCTACCTCATCACATTTGCCCTAGTGATATAGACTCATGTCAAATGGATTATAGTGCCTTGTTCTTGATAAATCAACATTCGGTGGACTCAACCAAATAAACAATTCCACAGTGCACTTTCAAAGACTCATACCAATACACTACCCACATCCCTGCCAAAAAACAACACGCATGGAGCTACCCTACACAGTTTTAAATGGACTGAATACAAAATAGACTGCGCTACAGTTCTTCAGTGGTGTAACATGGGTTAGTTGTTCTATGTACATGGACAGTGTTTTTTGTTATCTTCTTTAACAAAGTTTAATTCGGATGTTTAGTAATGTTGTAAGTGAATTCATCTCCCTCGGCCATTCCACTACAATGTACGATTTTGAACAACTTAGATATACTTTAGTGGCTATTCTTTCTCGAGTCGGTGACGTCACGCGATTCAGTGCCCAAGCATTAAATCGTGAGCAATGATTGAAAGCACGGCGTTTAACGTATGGCAGGAGATATATCATCTGGACTCATACTCCACCTACAACAGTGAAGAACATAGCCTCAGTTGCATCTTCAGGCCACATTAGTTTCACGCTTTAATTCCGGTTGTTGTCTGTGGAGCCCGGACCTTTTTCACCGATGTAAAAGGAGATATAATCCGGGCTCCTAGACGACAATGAATAATGCGTGCAAGTCAACTGAATCCATTGCCCTATTCCTTTACCGTTGTAGGGTACTATGAGTCCGGGACTACAAAAAACTTCTACACCGCACTTAGATGTACGATTAAATACTTGCATGACCATGTTGATATCAATGACTCGTGGAAGCCAAATCAC